>JAREIK010001623.1:32888-80355 GCA_029783825.1 Sapria himalayana | reverse complement strand
CTATATTAGTCTATCTATCTGTCTATAAACTATCTACCATTCTATCTATCCATCTATCTTTATATTTTTCTATCTATCTATCTACCTATGTAACTATATATCTATCTATCTATCTATCTATCTGTATATCTATCTATCTATATGTCTATGTATCTATCTATCTATCTATTTATCTGACTATCTATCTGTTTATCTATCTATCTATCTATTTATCTATCTATCTATCGATATTTTTGTTTTATATATATATATATATATATGTTTATCTATCTATCTATCTTTTTGTAATCTATATATTAATTTATATATATATTAATCTATATATCTATTAATCTATTTATCTATCTATATATCTGCCTATCTTTTTATATATTTATTTATCTCTCTCTGTCTATCTGACTATCTATCTATCTTTATGAATATCTTTTTGTCTATCTATCTATATATCTATTTATATATCTTTCTATCTATCTAAATATTTTTGTGTAGTTTTATATCTATCTATCTATCTATTTGACTGTCTATTTTTATATTTATATGTCTTAGAATCTATCTATCTGCATATCTATCTTTTTGTATATCTATCTATCTATATGTCTATCTATCTATCTATCTAAATATCTATCTATCTATGTATATATAGGTCAATATATTTATCTATCTACCTATCTATCTATGTGTTTTTCTATTTGTCTATCTATTTGTGTGCCTGTCAATTTTCATATCTATCTATTTATCTATCTATTTTACTATCTATTTTTATATCTATATGTCTATCTATATATCTATATATCTATCCTTTTGTCAATCTATCTATTTATCTATATGTTTAACTATCTTTCTATATATAGGACTATATATCTAACTATCATTCTGTGTATCTATTTGTCTATCTATCTGTCTATCTATTTATGTACCTATCTATTTGCCTATCTATGTATCTATTTATCTATAAGTTTCTCTATCTATCTATCTATCTACATATCTTACTATCTATAAGTCTAATTTATGTTAATCTATATGTATATCTATCTATATATTTATCAATCTATATATCTTTATATTTATTTATTTATATATCTGTCTATATATCTATTTATCTATTTGTCTATCTGTCTACCTATGTAACTATTTATGAATCTATCTGTTTGTCTATCTATCTTTCTATCTATCTATCTATCTGTATATCTATTAATTTGCCTATAAAAATATCAATCTATCTATCTATCTATATATCTGTATATCTATTTGTCTATATATATATATATATCAATCTATTTCTCAATGTATCTATTTGTCTATTATTATGTCTATATATCTGTCTATCGTACTATCGATCTATCTATCTATCTATCTTCTTATCAATCTATATATCTATCTATCTATCTATGTATTTGCCGATCTATATGTCTATCTATATGTCAAATTATCTATCTATCTGTGTGTCTAAATATCTATCTTTCAATCTTTCTATGAATTTGTCAATCAATTAATCAATCTATATAACTATCAAACTTTATATCAATCAATATATCTATCTGTCTGTATGTCTGTCTATCTGTCTATTAATTTATCTATATGTCTATCTATTTATATATCTATCTATCAATCAATAAATTAATCTATATATCTATCTTTCTAAATATCTATCTGTCTATTTATCTATCTATTTATATATTATTATTAATCTATTTATCTCTCTATCTATGTATCTATCTTTCTTTCTATCTATATTCTATCAATTTGTCTATCTATGTGTATAACTATGTGTCTATCTATCTATTTATCTATCTATATATCTATATTTGTATCTATATGTATATCAATCTCACTATTAATCTGTGTATGAACCTTTCTATCTATCAATCATTCTATTTGTCTATCTATCTATCATTATGTCTATCGATCTAATTTTATATTTGTCAACTTATTTGTCTATCTTTTTGTCTATCTATTTTTCTATCTATCTGTCTATATATTTATCTATTTGTCTATCTATATGCCTATATATCTTTCTATCTTTCTATCTATCAACCTATCTATCAATCAATCTATCTATCTATTTATCTTTTTATCTATTTGTATATCTATCTGTCTACCAATTTGTTTAACTATGTGTATTTCTATCCGTCAATCTTTTTGTTTATCTATCTTTATTTATATTTGTCTATAAATTTGTATATAAATCTATTTATGAATCTGTCTATCAATCATTCATTCTATCTATCTATATATTTTTCTATCTATCTATCAATATATCTATCAATTTTTCAATCAATCTGTCCATCAATATATCTATTTATCTTCCTATCTTTATATTTGTCTATCAATCTATCTGTCTATTTGTCTATCTTTCTGTGTGTATATATATATATATATATATATATATATATATATATATATATATATATATATATATCTTTCTATCTATCTATGTATCTATCTTTCTTTCTTTCAATCTATCTATCTGTCTTTCTAACTATCAATCTATCTCTCTATCTTTCTATATATTTATGTGTTTTTCTATTTTACTATCAATCTATCTATCTGTCTTTATAACAATCAATCTATCTCTCTATATTTTGGTATATTTATCTATTTATCTATATCTCTATCAATATATCTATTATTATGTCTATCAATCTGTCTAGCTATCTATCTATCTTTATATCTATCTTTTTATCAATCTATGTATCTATATGTCTATCTATATATTTAACTATCTATTTATCTATCTATTGATCTGTCTATCTATTAGTCTATCTACCAGTCTATCTATCTATATATCAATCAATCATTATATCTATCAATATGTCTATTTTTCTGTCTATTAATCTATTTATCAAATGGTCTATATATCTACATATCTATAATTAATCTATCTGTTTGTATGTATGTATATTTAACTATTTGTCTATTTGTCTATTTGTCTATCTATTTGTCTATCTATTTGTCTATCTGTCTACCTGTCATTCTGAATGTCTGCCTGCTTGACTAACTGACTAATAAACTATTTGTATGTCAACTATTTGTTTCTTTGACAATCTGTTAATCTATCTATCTATCTATCTATTGATTTTTCTATCTATATGTCTATCATTCTATTTGACTATTAATCAAACTATTTGACTATCTATCTCTCTATTTATCTATCTATTTATCTATCTATTTATCAATCTATCTATCTATTTTATTTCTATCTATCTTACTAACTATCTATGTATATATCTATTTATATAACTATCTGTCTGTCTATATATCTATCTATTAAACTTTTTGTCTATCTTTCTATCAATCTATCAATCTATCTATATATTAGTCTATCTACATGTCTATATATCTATCTATCTAAAATATGTATATCTATATATCTATCTATTAGCCTATCCATCTATCTATCTATATATCTTTCTATCTATCTATCTATCTATATATCTATATGTCTATCAATCTATCTATATGTATATCAATAGGTCTATCTATATGTCAATTAATCTATCAATCTGTCTATAAATATGTCTATAAATCTATCTATAAATTTAACTATATATTTATCTTTTAATCTAACTATCTATCTACTTATCAATCAATCTATCTATCTAATTATCTATCTATCTTTTTGTCTATTAATATGACTATATATATATATATATATATATATATATATATATATCTATATATCTATCTGCCTATTTATCTATTAATTTGTCATTTTATATGTCTATTAATCTATCTATCAATCTATCTTTCAATCTTCCTATAAATATTTCTATCAATTTGTCTATCAATATATCTATATATTTGTTTATAAATCTATCTATCAATTTAATTATTAATCAATTTATCAATCAATCTATCTTTCTATCTATCTATCTATATATCTGCCTATATATCTGTCTATCTAACTACATATCAATTGATCTATCTATATGTCTATCTATCTATTTATAGGAATACATATCAATCTATCTATTAGTCTATGTATCTGTCTCTTTATATGTCTATCTATCTATATATCTATATGCCTATCTATCTCTATACCTATCTGTCTATCTTTCCTATCTATCAATTTATCTATGTATGTGTCTATTTATCTGTCTGACTATATATCTATCTATATATCTATCATTCTATCTATCAGATTTGTCTAACTATTTGTCTATCTATCTAACGATCTATGTTTCTATCTTTTTATTAGTCTATCTCTCTATCTATCTATCTATCTATCTAATTATATATCTGTCTAACTATCTAATTATTATTTGTCTATCTTTAAATATGTCTATTTATTTGTCTATCTATCTCGATAATTATATTTCTATCTCTCTCTATCTATCTATCTAACTATATATCAGTCTACCTACCAACCTATCTATTTGATATATATCTATCTCTTTATCTATCTATTTATCTATCTATCAATCTATTTATCAATTTATCTATCAATTTATCTATCAATTTATCTATCAATTTAACTATCAATCTAATTATCAGTCTATCTATCAAACTCTCTATCAATAAATCAATCTATTTGTCTATTTATTTTGCTATCTATCTGCTTATCTCTCTATCTATCTTACTATCTATTTATTCATCTATATATATATGTATAAATCCATCTATCTATCTATCTATATATCCATCTATCTAATGGTCTATCTATTCATCAATCTATCTATCTTTCCTTTTATATATCTATCTAGCAATCTATCTCTCTATCTATCTGTCAATCATTTTGTCTATCTATGTGTCTATCTATCTATATAAAAATCTATCTATATATCTATCTATCAATCTATCTCTTATTTGTCTGTCTCTCTATCTAACTAACTAACTATCTATCTATCTATTTATCAATATATCTATCTATAAATCTGTTTATATATCTTTCTATCTAACTGTCTATCTATCTATCTATTTGTATATCTATTTTTGTATCTATTTTTTGATCTATCTATCTATCTATTTGTCTATCTATCGATTATATTTGTTTATCTATTTGTCTATCTATCTTACTAGCTATCTAAATATATTTGTCTATCTATCTAATTTTATATATATCTATCTGACTATCAATATGTTTATGTATCTGTCTATCAATCCATCTATCATTCTAAGTTTTTATCTATCTATCTATCTATCTACTTATTTGTATATCTATATATCTATCTCTCTATCTATTTGTCTATCTATCTATTTATCTATCTATCTATTTATTTGTATATCTAACTAAATTTTTATCTATCTATTTCTCTATCTATTTCTCTATCAATATGTCTATCTATTTTCATATCTATCTTCCTAACTTTATATCTATTTATCTATCTATCTATATATCTGTCTATCTATCTATATATCTATCTATGTATCTATCTGTCTATCTATCTGTCTGTCTATCTATAAATCTATCTATCTTTCTATCTAACTATATAGATCTATATATTTGTTTATATATTAACTAACTATTTATCTATCTATTTATTTCTCTATCGATCTATATATCTATCTGTCTGTCTGTCTGTCTATTTATATATTGGCCTATTGATATGACTATCTATTTGTCTATAGATATGTCTTTCTATTTGTCTATATCTATCTTTCTATCTATCTATTTGTCTATCTATATGTCTATCTTTCTCTATCTATCTATATATATGTTTATCTATCTATCTATCTAACTATCTATCTATATGACTATCTATTATTCAATCAATCTATATATATATATATATATATATATATATATATCTATCTATCTATTTATATGTTTGTTTATATGTTTGATTATATCTCTATATATTTGCTAATCTATATGTCAATTTGTCTGTCTAATTTTCTCTCTCTACATGCCTATCTATGTGTATATCTATCTGTATATCTCTATATCTTTTATGTCTGTCTATTTTATCTATCTATCCATCCAACTATCTATATGTCTATCTATCTCTCTATATGACTTTTTATCTCTCTATCTGTTTATCTATCTCTCCATCTATAAGTCTATTTATATGTCTATTTATATAAATAGATATAAATAGATATTAATATGTCTATATATATATATATATATATATATATATATATATATATATATATATATATATATATATATATATATATATATATCTATTTATATGTCTGTTTATATGTTTGATTATATCTCTATCTATTTATCTATCTATTTGCTAATCTATATGTCAATCTGTCTGTCTAATTTTCTCTCTCTACATACCTATCTATGTGTATATCTATCTGTATATCTCTATATCTTTTATGTCTGTCTATTTATCTATCTATCCATCCAACTATCTATATGTCTACCTATCTCTCTATATGACTTTCTATCTCTCTATCTATTTATCTATCTTTCTATCTATAAGTCTATCTATCTGTCTGTCAAGCTATCTTTTCTATATCATCATATCTATTTATTAATCTATATGTTGATCTAATTGTAATCTATCTATATACATGTCAGTCTATCAGTCTATCTATCGTTTTATCGGTCTTTCTATCTATCTTTATATCTTTCTATTTGTCTATATGATTATCTATCTCTTTGTGTATTTATATGTATATATGCATATCAATATGTCTGTATATCTATCATCAAATTTTTCTATCTATATATGTTTGTCTATCTATCTGTCTATCTATATGTCTATCCATCTGTATATATGTCAATCTATCAGTCTATTTATCTATCTGTATATCTTTATGTTTATCTGTTTGTCAATCTATTTGTATATATAACTATCTATATGGCTATCTATCTATTTATATGTCTTTCTATCTATCTTTCTTTCTATCATTCTGTCTATCTATCTGTTTGTTTATCTATCTTTCAATTTGTCTATCAATCAATCTATCAATCTATCTTTCAATATGTCTATTAATCTATCTATCAAATTGTCTATTAGTTTGTCTTTAAATCTATTTCCTGTATGTCTAACTAACTATCTATCTATATGTCTATTTATCTGCCTATCTATTAGTCTATCTGTTTATCATTCTATTAATATATCTATTCGTCTTTATATCTATCTATTTATTCGTCTTTCTAATATCTTTTTATCTATCTGTCTATATATATGTTTCTCAATTTGTCTATGTTTGTGTCTATATATATATATATATATATCTAACTATCTATCTATCTATATATCTATCTGTTAATCAATCTATCTATTTATATATCTATTGTCTATTTATCTATCTATCGGTTTATCTATCTTCCTAACTATCTATCTATCTGTTTATAATATGTCTATTTATTATTGTATTTTTGTGTCTAACTATCTATTTATCTATCTATCATTCTATCTATCTGATTACTTTTATATCTATGTAATTGTTTATCAATCTGTCTATCAATCTATTTATCAATCTATCTATCTGATTACTTTTATATCTATGTAATTGTTTATCAATCTGTCTACCAATCTATTTATCAATCTAACTATTAATATATATATCTATCTAAATATATATATGTCTATTTATATGTCTATCTATCTGCCTATATATCTGTCTATCTGATTATCTATCTATACGTATATCTATCTATTATATTTTTGTTTATCTATCTATCCAACTATCTATACATCTTACTCTATGTACATCTATATTTCTTTCTATTTATCTATCTATTTATTTGTCTATCTATCTGTCTATCAATTTTCTATCTATGTGTCTTACTATCTATCTAACTATCTATTAATCTATATATATATCATGTAATCTGTCTATCTATCAATTTATCTATCTATATGTATAACTATTTGTCTATCTATCTGTCTATCTATTTTTCTATCAATATGTATATCTATCTATAAATCTATCTATATATTGATATATTTATCAATCTATCAAACTATATAATCAATCTATAAATTGGTCTCTATTTGTTGTTTATCTATCTATTTAACAATTTTTCTATCTATCTATTTATCTATTTATCTACTTATCTATTTATTTATCAATCTGTCTGTATAATAATCAATCTCTCAATTTGTCTATTTGTCTATCTTTCTATCTATATGTTTGTCTACTTGTGTATTTATCTTTCTATCAATTTGTCTATATATTTGTCTATCTATCTATCTATTTATTTGTCTGTCTGTATGTCTATCAATTATTCTATTTATATGTCGATCTATCTATCTATCCCTTTATTTTTGTATCTATTTGTATATGTATCTTTCTATCTATATATCTATCTATCCATATACAATTCATCTAAGTATCTATCTATCTATCTATATGTCTATTTATATGTCTATCTATCTTTCTATCTATATTTCTTTAATTTGTTTATCTATCTATCTATATTTCTTTCTATATGTCTTTCTATGTATATTTATTTTTCTATCTTTCAATCTATATATTTATCTATATATATATCTATCTATCTATCTATCGATCTATTTGTCTATCTATCTATCAATCTATCTCTCAATATATATCTATATCATTCTGTCTATCTATATGCCTATCTATCTGTCTTATTATTTTTCTTTCTATCTATATATCTTTTTATCTATATGATTTGTCTATATATCTATTTATCTATATATCTATCTGTTAATCTATCTTTCTTTCTTTCTTTCTCACTATGTGTCTATCTATCTATCTATATATCTATATTTTTATCAATTTGTATATATGTATGTCTATTTGTATTTCTATTTGTCTAACTACATGTCTTTCTAACCATCGATCGATCTATCTATCTATATATATTTCTGTCTATCTTTCTTTCTATCTATCTGTCTATCTATCTGTCTGTCTATCTATCTATCTATCTAATTTCATATCTATCTATATATCTATCTATCTAACTATCTTTCTTTCTTTCAATATGTTTATCTATATATCTATCTATTTGTTTATCTGCCTTTCTATCTATCTATCTATGTATCTATCTGCCTATATATTTTTCTATATATTTGCATGTTTATCCATCTATCTATTTCTTTCATCTCATCATTCATTTCTTTAATTTCGTGTATTTCTTCCATCAAAATAGTATACTATGCATCCTTATGTTCTTTAATTTCATATATTTTTTCCTTCAAATGAGATATCTGCTCATCCTTCTTTTTCATTTCGTTCTCCATAACTACAATATATTCATTTGTTTCCATTGCTTGTTGTTCGACCGCCTCATCCACCAGTGCTGAGACATATGAAAAAGAAGCTTGACTGCTACAACAAAATGTCACTCCATTCGAGCCGATGCCATACACTCACTGCTTCTTACGACCTCTTATGGTCTCCAAATAAATAGGATCATAATCAAATGGTTGAAGATCCAAAGAACCCTCAACTTGTTGATGAGCAGCTATCACACATTCCTCCATTAGTTCCTGATATAAACTAGAGAAAAATAATATTCTAGATATACATAAAATAAAATAAATATTTTGCATTCCAAACAACTTTCAAGATGTACCGTAACATTATAAAATTTTATTAATATATCAGATTCTTAAAGCAATCATCTGAGACTTATTATCAACAAACTGATCATCCACTTTCTTCACATGCATCATCCTGAAAATCTCATAGAAATTGGGATCTCGACCCAATTCTCCTACCTAGAATATGAATTTATTAAGTCATTAAAACACAATGATCAAAAAATTTAACAAAATTAATAAAACCATGTAGAGATTTGAATTATTGGACTATTAGGACAACCACTAAATATATAAATGTTTAAATTTTTAAAATTCTACCAAATCTCGAGCGTGCTCAATGCTTGACTTTGACCCTCCTATGTCTCGACATATTCCATACCTAGTCCGGCTACCTCACTTCATATATTTTTGCTAGCCATATCTAATTTTTTCTTCACATCTAGCTCCTCCCAATAGTTAAGCCACCTAGGCCAGTCATCCTCAGATATAAAATGAGGTATTTCTTTCATATTCTTCAATTTATGGACAAAATTAGAATACTATTGAGCAGCGTTGATCTCACATAATGACTTTATCCTTCCATCAAATTTGGGTGCCCATGTGCACTGATTCTTTATATAGAAAAATCACAAAAGAATTTATATTAACAATAACATAATTATTTACTGCTTGAATAATAGCCAACATAATAGTTAAGTAATTAGATAATTATTTTTCAATGCTTTTGTTTTGTTATTTTTACCTAAAAGTCATTAAAATAAGACTCTTTTGTCGATTCAGAAACTTCATTCCAGGAGAATGCTTTAGAATCAACCATTTTTTTCAAAGACTTTGTAATTATATCGAACACTTGTGTGGTAGAATAAAACTTTACAAATAAATAAATAACATTGAAAACAAGCAAATCATAATAATATAAAAAACTCACTTACAGTAACATCAAAATTTTTTTTTCTAGTCATATTTACATATTTCTTTTACCTCTGATCCATAATCTCAATTACTAACATGGCACTGACTGCATAGGAAGGCACATCATTTGATGATGCCTTTGGTTTTGTAAATGGGGGAACTATCGGTGTAAATGTGGTGTAGAAGATAGAGATGGATCAAAAGTGTGTGCAGGAAGCATTATGGGTGGTGGGTTTATATCTGATAAAGGTGATAGTAGAAGTCTCAATGATGGTGATGGTGATTGTGATGTTGAAGTCTAGATATGGTGGGTATGAGATGTTACTGATTTTGCAACATGATGTAGTATACTAGATGAATTTGGTTCATTTCTAGGTCCACGTCCACCTCCACCACGTACAGGTCCTTTAGGCATCATCTACTGTATAAAATAAAACATATAACAAATAATAGAGATATGATGAATAAGCATGTATTTTAGAATAAAACACACCGATTGATTTCAACAAAATATAGAAAGTCTTTGATAGTTTAAAATTATAATAAAATTATAACAGATTAATTATCAGCATCACTATCATCATCCAATGCATCTTCTGATATTTCGTCTGATTCTGATAGATGTTCGAACTTCGAACTCATCTTCAGATAGAAATTGATCATCTTCAATTTCTATTATGCCACCATGTTTCAAATAAAATTTCTATATCTTCACCTACATGCACTGGCTCAATTTTTAGCATGATAAAGATTAATAGATATCATGGTAATACTAGATAAAGGGAGCAAAAATGATATTGAACAAAAAAGGACAACAAAAATGAAAGACATTTAAAGATTGAAGGGGGAGAGGGAGAAAGAAAGAGAGAGTGAGAGAGAGAAGGTGGGAAGAGAGAGAGGGGCAGACAAATGGAGAGATGGGGAGAGAGAGAGAGAGAGAGAAAGGGGAGAGGGAGAGAGAGAGAGAGGAAATGGGAAAGAGGGGGAGAGAAATGGAAAAAGGGAGAGAGAGGGGGGGAGAGAGAGAGAGAGAGAGAGAGAGAGAGAGAGAATAAGGAAGAAATGAGAGAGAAAGAAACTAACAATAGAGAGAGAGTGTGTGACATAGAAAAAAAAGAGAGGAAGAGATTGACACAGCAAGAATTAAAGAGAGAGAGAGACACACACACACAAAGAATGTAATGTTAGAATGAGGAATTACATAAAAGAAAACAAAATTTCTTCAGTACAAACCTATTAAATATTACATCTTTTGTCATACATACGTTCATATATGAGCCTGAGACCCAAGGGCTGGAATTAGGTAAGAGTACGACCCTTATTTGTTTTATACCATATATGAGCGTGACCAATGGACATTCTTGTTTTATGTGCTTACATATTGTTGATATTATATCTTTTGTCATTTAATTTAAAGTTAGTATAACAAATTGGTATTATCCCATATATAATTATGTGTTAGTATACATATAGTAAATGTAGTTATAAAAAGTTACATATAGTTAAACATATAGTTATATATATATATATATATATATATATATATATATATATATATATATGCATACAAGTAGTTATAAGTAGATATACATAAATGTATACAAAGTTATAAACAAGTATATAGATTTGCATATATGTATACATATGTGTATACATAATTAAAAATAAAGTTATATTTATTTATATAAAGTTTTTTCAAGTTATACAAATATTTATATATAGTTATATACATATAGTTAAATATTATATTGTATGTTTTTATACATATAATTATAAATATAGTAACATGTGGTTATACATATAGTTACACGTATAGTTAAACTTACATTTATACATGTATGTATATACATTTTTTCATATAATTTCATATATTTATACATATAGTTATGTATAGGTATGGATATACTAAAATACATTTTTTATACTAATATATAAAAATGTATATTAAAAATATGTTGTTAATTATATATTTAAATATACTTATGTATACATTTTTTATAGTTATACATATAGTAAGATAAAATTATTTATAGTTATATCTTATTATACATATAATATGTATAGTTATAAAAATTATATATCGTAAAATATTTAGTTATATATATTCATACGAGTAGTTACATTTAGTTATACAAAAATATAACCAAAGTTATAATCAAATATAAAGATTTAAATATACGTATACATATATGAATAAATAGTTAAAAATATAGTTATATTTAATTATATAAATTTTATTTAGTTTTACAAATATTTATATATAGTTATACACATATAATTAAACATAATGTTGTATGTTGTTATACATGTAATTATAAATATAGTTACATGTGGTTATACATATAGTTACACATATAGTTAGACTTATATTTATACATGTAGGCATATATATTTATTCATATAATTTATATATTTATACATATAGTTATGTATAGGTAAACATAAAGTAAAATACATTTTTATATACTAATATATACAAATGTATATTAAATATAAGCTGTAAATTATATATTTAAATATAGTTATATATAAAGCTTTTATAGTTATCCATATATTAAGATACAATTATTTATAGTTATATGTTATTATACATATAGTATATATAGCTATAAGTATTTTTATATAGTTAAACATATAGTTATATATAAATAAATTCATACAAATAGATATACATAAATATAAAAAAATATAATTAAATATATAGATTTACATAAATTTATACATAGTTACAAATATAGCTATATTTAATTATATAGAGTGTTATATGGTTATACAAATATTTATATATAATTATACAAATATTTATATATAGTTATACACATATAGTTAAACATAATTTTGTATGTTGTTATATATGTAATTATAAATATAGGTGCATGTGGTTATACATATAGTTACACATATAGTTATACTTATATTTATACATTTAGGTATATATATTTTTTTATATAATTTTATATATGTATACATATAATAATCTATAGGTATATATATATGGTAAAATACATTTTTATATACTAATATATAAAAATATATATTAAATATATGTTGTTAATTATATTTTTAAATTTAGTTATATATAATATTTTATAGTTATGCATATAGTCAAAAACAATTATTTATAGTTATAAGTTCTTATACCTTTGGGATCCAATGGCAAAAAAAACAGAACAGAAAACAAACAAATTCAGCTTATAACAGATCAAAACAACGTAAATGCAGTCTTCTATTTCATGCTTGCAATATATAAATATAAATACAATTTGAATCCCCCTAGAAATAGATGATGTCATCCACATAATAGAACAAAACACAAGCAAAATATGCAAAGATTAGAACCACATCTAGATATGTTAACAAAGTTAGCCTCATCCTCCTAAAATTGTTTATGACTTACTAGCAATGTAAATGGAAAGCAAATGAAGACCCTCGTAGAGGCCCTCACCAAAGGTAGCACAGGTGCTATGAATGTGCCAATGGCATTGGAGAAGAGAGTGAAGTCCTATCTTATCAGAAATTTCAGCTGAATTCATCGCATTGGAAAGATCTTGCTTATTGGCAAACACCAGAAAAACTACATCTCGAAGCTTTTCCTCGTTTAGCATCCTATGCAACTCATCTCTAGCTTCAACAACTTAAACTTTGTCATTGCTGTCCACTAAAAATATGAGACCTTGGGTATTTTGGAAGTAAACCCTCTAGAAAGGGTGAATCTTGTCTTGACCCCCCAACATCCCACACAGTGAAATTAATGTTTTTGTATTCAAAAGTCTCTACATTTAATATAATAGGAGGAATTATTGTGAAAATTTCAACATGCTTTAACTTATACAGAAATGTTGTCTTTCCCCCAACATGAAGACCTCACATCAAAATCCTCATCTCCTTGTCCCAAACAGCCTGCTGAACAGCTTTGTGTACGTAAATCTCATTTCTTCCACTAAATCTCAAATCCTTTGTCGTATGGCAGTAAAGAGGTCTGATGAGAGAAAAAAACAGAATCAATAGACCTCAAGAGATGGTTACTAGAGAGGGAGAAGAACCTCTATATGTTCTTATATCTATAGTATAAATAATTAAAAATAGAGTTATATATAGTTAAACAAATAATTATATATAAAATATTCATACAAGAAGTTATATGTAGTTATACATACATATATACAAAGTTATAAATAAATATATAGATTAAATTATATGAATACATATATGGATACATAGATATAAATATAGTTATATTTAATTATATCACTACAAGAAAAATCTCATATAGCTAGGGAAAATTCCCTAGCTAAATAGAAATTTTCCGACCCTAAATGGGATATAGCGACGGATTAATGAGGGATCGGTTACCTATCTAAAGTGCTTGTCGCTAAAATTTAGCGAGGAGAATTGTCTCAAGCTAAAAATTTAGCGATGGAAAATCCATTGCTAAAAAAGATAAATTACCATGCTAAATTAACAATCTAAATTAGATTTTCTATTGCTAAACGAAAATAACTACGAAATATTTATGAAGCTAAAGTGCAGGTCGATAAATTTTAGCGGCATAAATAATCCCTAGCTAAATAAAGTTAGCGACGAAAAAAATCCATTAATAAAATAAAGATTTTCTTTGCTAAATTAGCTTGGGAATTTTCCCTAGCTATTTTAGCAAGGGATTTTTCCCTTGATAATTTAGCAAGAGATTTTTCTCTTGCAATTTTAATTTCAATACTATTTTTAGATTTTAAATTATAATAAATGAAACTATAAATATTTATAATAAATATTTTAATAATTTAATATTTTTATATCAAATTGAATAAAAAATGAAACTATAAATAATTTATAATAAATAAAAATTAAAATCATTTACTAACTTATTCTAATTCAATATTTTAGATAATTGAAATGAAACAATAAAAAAATTTTATTACATCTTATTAATCAATGTATCTACTGATAGTACATAAAATATAATATATTTATTCATTGACATTGCTTTATGTCCATTTGCTCCTCCAATCATCATTTTTCTAGTGCGAAAAAGTTCTCCAAGTCACGACACTTAATGTCTAGTGAAAAATCACATCACTTATATTAGCTTTGTATGAGGAACAATACGGTATCATATCTTTAAAAAAAATTTAACCATTCAATCAAATTAAAATAAAAAAAGAGTTATGTTTTGATAAAATATATAATCCTCCAGTATATATGTAAATGTATACTAGCATTTCATGCATACATATATTACTACGGTATATGTACATAAAAACTCTAATATTATGTGTAAATATATATTAGTACAAATATACTCAGTATATATGTACATAAAATACAGCAGTATTATATGTACGTATATATTGACTTTATTCATATGTATATATTGTATTTGTTGATGTTGCTGCTGTTCCCGCTACTGCTCTCGCCCCTGCCTTTGCTCCTGCTACTGCAGTTGCCACTGTCCCTTACAATGCCACAGCTACGGCCGCTGCTGCTGACAATGCCACAGCTGCTGCCGCTGCTCCTGACATTGCCGCCGCCGCTGCCACTACTGCTACTACCGTCATTATAGCCGTCGGTGTCATCGTCTCTGCTGCCAATCTTCCACCACCACCTCTGTCACTGTTGTAGCCACTGTCACCGCCTCTACTCCCACCGCTCTCACTGATGGCACTGATACCACTGCTGTCGTCGCTGCCATCGCTACCTTCGCCACTGCCGACACCTCCCCTGTCGCTGCTGCTGCTGCTGCTGCCTTTGCGGCCGCCTCTGCCACCACCACCGCTGTCATCACTGCCACTACTGCTGCTACTGCTAATAATGCCACTACTACTACTGCCACTACTGCTGCCACTACTGCTACTGCCACTACCCCCACTGCCGGTGTTGCCAATCAATGCCTCAACTACCGCAACTATGATTGTTTCCGTTACCGATGCTACTACAGCCACCGCCACTACTACCGATGTCGATGCTGTCGCCTGTGCCATTGTTGCCGCTACTTCCATTGCTGCCACTGCTTCTGGTGCTACCACTACTACTGCCGCTCCTACTGCCGCCGCTGCCACCGTCACTACTACCACAATCACTACTACTGCCGCTATCACTAGTGATAATATGCTTTTACATACCTATAATAGTCTAAAACTTTACCCAAAAATTTCGGAGATATACAAACATATTCATATATATATATATATATATATATATATATATATAGTTATTATTGACATAAACAAATACAAATTAAAGTTGAATGTCATACAGCTTCAAAAAAAGTTTAATTAAATAATTTACTATTTTTATATTAAATTCAATAAAAACAGAAATTATAAATGAAAAAAATTAAACATAAAAAATTCATTTAATAACTTATTCTAATATAATTTTTAAATAACTAAAACACAAAAATAACAAAATTATATTACATCTTATTAATCAATGTATCTACCGACTATTTATAAAGTATAATCTATCAATGCATTGACATTGCTTTCTCTCCCTCTGCTCATCCGATCACCAACTTTCTGCTGCGAAAAAGCTGTCGGAGTCACAATGCATCATGTCTGTTGAAAAATCCATTCACTTATTCAAGCTTAGTATGGTAAACAATGCGGTACCATATCTATAAAAAATTTATACCACTCAATCAAATCAAAATAAATAAAAAAAAACTATATTTTGATAAATATATATTACTATAGTAAATATGTACATATATACTAGCATTTCACTTGTACATATATTATTGTAGTATATGTACATATAAACTACAGTATTATGTGTACATATATTTTAAATACATATATACTCAGTATATATGTACATAAAATACTATAGTATTATATGTATGTATATACTAACTATATAGGTACGTATATACTACATTTGTTGCCATTGCTATTGCTCCCACTATCGTGCCGCTCCTGCCACTACTGCTACTGCCGCTGCAACTACCATTGATGCCACTACTACTAGTGCTGCTGCCACCGCCGCCACTGTCACTGCTATTGTTGCTGCCGCTGCTGACACTGATGCCACCGCTACCTCCAATTCCGCCATTGCTACTGATGCAGCCACCACCTCTGCTGCCGCTGCAACCTCTGCTACCGTCACTGCCACTGCCACCACCGCCACCACTGCCATTGCCATCGTTGCAACCACTACAGCTACTGTCACTTCCGCCTCTACTACAGCTGCTGTCACTTTGGTCTCTACTACAGCTGCTGGTATGACGACCATCACTGCCACCGCTGCCACTGCTTCCACTAGTAAATATAGACTTTTACATACTTATTATAGGCTAAAACTCTACCCTAAAAATTTCGAAGACACACAAACATATTCACAGATATATAAACATAATTATTATAGACATTAACATATATAAATTTAAGTTGATTGTCATACAGTTTCAACAAAAATCCAAAAGATGTCCATCAATTATGTTTAAAGAGAAAGAGATTGCAAAAAATAAAATGTTTTAAGAATAATAAAGATAAAATAAGCTAGCCCTCCTTTTGATAAAACAAAAATCGGTAAATATGGGACCCATGCATTGGAAGGATCATGGCAATGTCTGAATACTTTGAATTAGAATTTTTTCATGTGTCTCAAATAATATGTCATGCGAAGATTCATAATTAGGTTAATTGAAAAGGCAAACAACAAAATCAGAATAAAAAAACGAAACCTACAAAAAAATATCATAATTATTTGCTACACAGACAAAAATAAATAACAGTTCAGAAATAATTCTCATATTAAATCATCCTCATAATTTATAGGGAATGCTAGCCTCACCTACGAGGTTTTGCAGCTGGATCTCGGAATGCTATCTGTTGCACCAATGTCATTAACTGTGATTCCATATAGGATATCTACTGTTGCATTACATTCTTAATTTCTTTCATCTCATTATCCATTTCTTTAATTTCTTGTATTTCTTCCATCAAATTAGTATACTACTCATCCTTCATCTCTTTAATTTCATATATTTCTTCCTTTAATTGAGATATCTGCTCATCCTTCTTTTTCATTTTGGTCTCCATAACTACAAAATGTTCATTTGTTTCATTTGCTTGTTGTTCAACCACTTCATCCACCATTGCTGAGACAGATTAATTAGAAGCATGACTACTACAAGAAAATGCCACTCCCTTCGAGCCAATTCCGTACACTCACTGCTTCTTATGGTCTCCAAATAAAAAGGATCATAGTCACTTGGTTTAAGATCCATAGAACCCTCAACTTGTTGATGAGCATCTGTCACATGTTCCTCCATTAGGTCCTGATATAAAATAGAGAAAAATACTATTCTATATATACAAAAAAAAATAAATATTTTGCATTCCAAATAATTTTCAAAATGTACTATAGTATTATAAAATCTTATTAATATAACAAGTTCTTATAGCAATCATCTGAGACTTGTTATCCGCAAACTAACAATCCACTTTCTTCACATGCATCATTCTACAAATCTCATAAAAATTTGGATCTCGACCCAATTCTCCAGTATAGAATATGTTTTTATTAAGTCATTAAAAAAATGATCAAAAAATTTAACAAAATTAATAAAACCATGCAGATTTGATTTATTGGACTATAAGGACAACCACTAAATATATAAATGTTTAAAATTTTAAAATTATACCATATCTCGAGCTTGCTTAATGCTCGACTTTGACCCTCCTGTGTGTCGACAAATTTCAGTACCTAGTCCAGCTACCTCACTTAGTTATTTTTGCTAGCAATATCTGATTTTTTCTTCACATTTGGTTCCTCCCAATACTTAAGCCACTCGGGCTAGTCATCCTCAGATATATTTAGGCCTTTATTTCATATTCTTCAATTTATGGACAAAATGAGAATATTATTGAGCAGCTTTGATCTTCCATAATGACTTAATATTTCCATCAAATTTGGGAGCTCATGTGCACTAATTTTATATATAAAGAATTTACAAAATAAATTATATTAACAACAAGAATGTAATTATTTACTGCTTGAATAATAACCAACATAATAGTTAAGTAATTTGATAATTATTTTTCAATGCTTTTGTTTTGTTATTTTTACCTGAAAGTCATTAAAATAAGACTCTTTTGTCGATTCAGAAACTTTCTTCCAGGAGAATGCTTTAGAATCAGCCATTTTCTTGAAAGACTTTGTAATTATAGTAGAACACTTGTGAGATGGAATAAAACTGTACAAATAAATAAATAACATTGAAAACAAGCAAATCATAACAATATAAATAAACCACTAACAGAAACATCAAAAATTTTTTTTCAACTCATTTTTACATATTTCTTTTACCTTCCATCTACAATCTCAATTTCTAACTTTTCACTGATGGTAGAGGAAGGCACAACATTTGATGATGTCATTGGTTTTGTAAATGGGGAAAGGTGTAAAATGTGGTGTAGAAAATAGAGATGGATCAAAAGTGTGTGTAGGAAGCATAATGGGTGGTGGGCTTACATCTGAAAAATGTGATAGTATAGGTCTCAATGATGGTGATGGTGATAGAAATGAAGATGGTTATTGTGATGTTGAAGTCTGGATATGGAGTCTATGAGATGGTACTGATTCTGCAATATGATTTAACATACTAGATGAATTTGGATCATTTCTATGTCCATGTCCAGCTCCACCACTACCATGTTGTTTAGGCACTATCTACTGTACAAAATAAAACATAGAACAAACAATAGAGATATGATGAACATGCATGCATTTTAGAATAAAACACACCAATATATTTCAAAAAAATATAAAAAGTCTTTGATAGTTTATTTTTATAATAAAATTATAAAAATTTAATTATCGGCATCACTGTCATCCTTCCATGGATCTTCTGATATTTCGTCTGATTATGATAGAAGTTTGAACTCATCTTCAGATAGAAATTGATCATCTTCAATTTCTATTATGCCATCATTTGAGTCACATAAATTTTATGGATCTTCATCTATATTCACAGGCTCAATATTATTTATGTCATCTTCTTGGAATGTCGGTGAAATATCTAAGTATGTACTTCTTTATTGTAATATTGGTATTTCAAATTTTGACCGAGCTTTGATTTTGCAAATCGCCCACCAATTTCTCTTATCACGAGATAAACTCGGATATGTATAATAATATACTTGAGTTGCTTGAACTACCATAATAAATGCCTCATATTGATTATATCTATGTTTATGGTTAACATCCACTAGTTTTAATCCAAATGAATATTTGTGCCCACATTTCGTGTAGGATAAAACCACTTACACTTAAATAATACAATCATATTATTTTCGAGTTCAGGATACTCCAACTTAATAACTTTTTTGAGTTGACCATAATAATCAATCTCATCTGCACTATAACATGTGCCTTTAATGCATACACCACTATCCATTGTTGTTTTAAAAGAACCATGCCTGATTGTATGAAATTTTTATCCATTAAAAAATACCCAGGATAGGTTGTCACATATTTAAACGGGCCTTTACTTAGATTCTGAATTAAAATATTTGAATCTCCAATTGAAGGATCAATTTCCAGTGACAAATTAAAAAATTGATATAAAAAAATAAAAGATGCTAATAAATTAAATAATTCAAAAATTTAAAACTTAATAATTCTCACATAAAGTTTGAACCAATTCACAAATTCAGTTTTTATCATATAATAAGCATCATTGCTGGAAATTGTAGGTTGCCTATATTTTAACAGCTCAACATAAATACTACACAAATATAAAAAGATAGAGAAAAAAGTATATCAACTTTTAATAATTCCTATTAAAGATAAAATTAAACTATGATTAAACATGCAATCATTTTGTGTATACATACTCAATATATGGTAAAACCTCCTCACAATTAAGTAAAACATAACTCCGAGTAGCTTTGTACTCTTCATCTGTCATACACCTTTTCATTTCTCTTCCTAATGCTCTTCCATAGTGCTTGAAGATAGAAATTTTGTTCATAGAATAATTTTATACCATCACATGACATTCATCATTCTGAGGCACATTTCTATTCTTTGTATTGACATGAGCCTCAAAATAATAAGAACAAAATGGTGATGCTTCTTCTACTAAATATGCATTACAAATTGAACCTTCAACTTTTGCCTTGATTCTAACATTCAATTTAAAACTTACGAAATTACCTACAACCATATTTTTAGATTTCAATTATATTAAATTATATTATTACTTTATGTACAATATAATAAAACACAGCAAATTATATGTATTTACCTCTCAAACGGATACATCCACTTGTATTGCACTGGTCTTGCTATCCTTGCTTCATATGCCAAATGGACCGGCAAATGCTCCATTGAGTCAATACAACTTAGTGGGAATATCCGTTCAAGATTACAAATAATAAGTGAAATGTCATTCTCCTGCCTCACCATGTTATTTATTTGATTGTGGTTGCAGTTAGCTATTTGAAAAACAAACTAAGTTCTGTAAGGACCTTCCAAATACTTAGGGGAAGTAAATCACGGAATACAATTGGTATTAATATCTGCATAAATACATGAAAATCATGACTTTTCATTCCAAATAACTTAAGATTCTTCAATCCACGCATCTACCCATATTTGACACATATCCATCAGAGAACTTTAAATTTTTAACCCATTCACACAATATTTGTCTTGCCTTCTTATCAAGTGTGTAGTAAGCTTTAGAAAATTTTTCGGTTGCCTCATTCAGTTTTAATTCAGGACGGTGAGAGTAATCATTAAGCTCTTGTCTTGATTTTAAAGTGTTTTATTTTTCTGTTTACATTACAGACAATATTGAAAATATTATCAACCACACTTTTTTAAATATGCATTACATCTAAGTTATGACGAATTAAATTGGATTTCCAATAGGACAAGTCCCAAAATATACTACGTTTCCTCCAACCAATTATTTTGCCTATTGGTCCATTACTTCTAGTAGATCCTTTTTAGTTGCATTCTTCAAACCTAATCTCTAATTCTCTGTCAAAATATCATCTCCTGAACGAATTATTGGTGCAACTGTCATCACAGTTTTATTTTTTTGAATACAGCTTTATTTCTTCAAAATGGAAGATTCTTAGGTAGAAACTTATGATGGTTATCAACCCATGATTGTTTACCACTAAATTTGAGGGTAAATGCATCAGAATTTGTCATGCAATACGGGCATGGGAATCCTCCTGCAGTACTCCAGCCATACAACATTGATCATGTAGAAAAGTCACTTATCATCCACATAAGAGCTTTCCGCATAATGAAATTTTTCTTCTTTGAGATATCTCATGTATCCACGTGAACATTCCACAAATGATTTATCTCTACAATAAAAGGCTGTAAGAAAACATCTAGCATGTATTTCGGATTTTTTGGCTTTGGAACCAATATTGATAAAAACATATATTACTACTTCATACACAATCATTGAGGCAAGTTATAAGGTGTCACTATCACTTTCCAGGTTGAAGACTATTATCCAGATTGCCCAAATGGCTGAAATCCATTAATTCAGAGACCCAATCTCACATTTTGACTTTCAGCTGCAAAATCTTGATGTATTTAATTAAAATGCTTCCAAGCAAGTGAATTTGATGGATCAAGCATTACCTCGTCTTAAACCTCATGCTCAGAATTCCACCTCATAATATTTTCTATAGAATTTGATGCATATAGTCTCTATAATCGAGGAATTAATGGAAAATAATACATCTTCTTAAATACAACCTTCAATTTTTTTCGGGTATCTACAACACGAGATGCCTTCTTAAATCGAGGATGATCAAAAAACTTATAGCTAATTAAATTACTATCACCACCCCAATATAACATACATCCATTTAAATAACAATCAATTTTTTTTACTAGTAGACCCATTCCTCATAGTAACTTCTTGGTGTTATAAAAGTTGTTAGTGATCAAATTATTATCCGAAACAATCTCATTTATCAGTTCTGTCACTTGATCAAATAATTTCTCAGACATATGATTTTCTGACTTAATGCTCATAAGTCAAGCCACAAGTAATAATTGCGAATGTGTTTTACAACCAGGCCACAACTCTTTATCTGTAGCTTTAAGGATTTCATAAAATTTCTAAGCTTCAGAATTAGGTGGTTCATCCATGTAATCCATATTGAAGTCAGCACCAGCAGCTTCCGTGATCTTTCTATGGTATGTGTTTGATGATTCTTCACCATAAGAAAATGATTCAGTACCCTCATTTTTGTTAATGTGTAGAGCCTTTGTACTTTCCCCATGATAAATCCAAATAAAATAATTTGGCACAAAGCCATATTTTTCCAAATGGTATCTTATAGTGTTTGCATCACGAAAAGGGATATTCTGACACTTATGATGATTACATGTACAATTTATTTTTCTCCATTCATCCATCTTGATTGACTACATGCAAAATTGATGAAAGTTTTAAGCCCACTCATAAAAATTTTATTCAAAAATACATTAATAAATATTCTTTACATCCACTTATGATCTGAACTCATTTTGCCCTAATTTATTTTCAAAAAATAATGCTCAAACATTTTTTTGAATTAAACATTCTATTACTTCAAAATATACTAATAATAAAATAAAATTACTTACATATGAATATTTAAAAATTAAATATCATGAATATCGAGGCAATGCATTTGCGGAATTTACATGAATAGATTATCCCATTTTTAGCACAATAAAGATTATTAGATATCACAGTAATACTAGATAAAGGGATCAAAATATGATAATGCACAAGAAAGGAAAGAAAAAAAGAAAGACATTTGACGTTTAAAGGGGGAGAGGGAGAGGGAGAGAGAGAGAGAGAGAGAGATGGAGAGAGAGGGGAAGAGAAATGGGGAGATGGGAGAGAGAGAGAGAGAGAGAGAGAGAGGAGAGTGAGAGAAGGAGAGAGTGAGAGGAGGATAGAAATGGTGAAAGGGAAAGATAGGAAGGGAGGGAGGGAGAGAGAGGGAGAGAGAGAGAAAAAGGAAGAGAGAGGGGGAGAAAGGGAGGAGAAAGAGAGAGGGAGAAAAAGGGGGGAGAAAGAGAGGGAGAGAAAGGGGGAGAAAAATAGTTAGATAGAATAGCAAGAAAGGAGAGTGAGAAAGAAAATAACAAGAGAAAGAGGATGACACATAAAGAAAAAGAGGAATAGAGTGACAGAAAGAATTAGAGAGGGAGAGAGAGACACAGAGAGTGTAGTGTTAGAATGAAAAATTATATAAATGAAAATAAAATTTCATCGATATAAACTTATCAAATATTACATCTTTTGTCATACATAAGTTCATATTTGAGCCTGAGGCCCAATGGCTGGGATTAAGTAAGAGTACGACCCATATTTGTATTATACCATATATGAGTCTAATCAACCGAGAATCTCATGCTTTGTGCTTACATATTGTTGTATGTTATTATACATGTAATTATAAATATAGTTACATGTGATTATACATATAGTTACACATATAGTTATACTTATATTTATATATGTACCTATATATATTTATTTATATAATAATATATATCTATACATATAGTTATGTATAGATATATATATATATAGTAAAATATATTTTTGAATACTAATATATACAAATGTATATTAAATATAAGTTGTAAATTATATATTTAAATATAGTTATGTATAAAGCTTTTATAGTAATACATATAGTCAAAGTCAATTATATGTTCTTATACCTTTGGGATCCTATGGCAAAAAGATAGAAAACAAAAAGCAGAAAACAAACAAATTCGGCTTACAACAGATCAGAAAAAAGTAAATGTGGCCTTGTATTTTAGGCATGCAATATATAAATATAAATACAATTTTAATCCCCCTGGAAACAGATGATGTCATCCACATAACACAACAAAACTCAAGAAAAATATGCAAATATTAGATCAACATCCAGATATGTAAACAAAGTTTGTCTCATCCTGCTTAAATTGTTTATGATTTGCTAGCAATGTAATTAGAAAGCCAAACAAGACCCTTTTAGAGGCCCTTGCTAGAGGTAGCACAGGTGCTCTAAATGTGGCAATGGCATTGGAGAAGAGAGTGAAGTCCTAGGTTGTCAGTAATTTCAGCTACATTCATCGCATTGGGAAGATCTTGCTTATTGGCAAACACTAGCAAAACTGCATCTCAAAGCTTTTCCTCATTTAGCATCCTATGCAACTCATCTCTAGCTTCAACTACTCAATCACTATCATTGCTATCCACCACAAATATGAGACCTTGAGTATTTTGGAAGTAATCCCTCCAGAAAGGGCAAAACTTGTCTTGACCCCCAATATCCCACACAATGAAATTAATGTTTTTATATTCAATAGTCTCTACATTGAAGAAAATATTAGGAATCATGGTGACAATTTCACCAAACTTCAACTTATACAGAATGATTTTCTTTCCACCAGTATCAAGGATTAGCATCAAAATTCTCGTCTCCTTGTTGGCAAACAGCCTGCTGAATAGCTTTGTGAACGTAAATCTCATTTCTTCCACTAAATCTCAAATCCATTGTTGTATGGCAGTAAAGAGATCCGATGAGAGAAAGAAACAGAATCAATAGACCTTAAGAGATGGTCACCAAAGAGGGAGGTCAACTTCTATGTGTTCTTATACCTATAGAATACTTAATTAAAAAAAGAGTTATATAAAGTTAAACATATAATTATATATAGATATATTCATACAAGTAGTTATAAAAAGTTATATATAAATATATACAAAGGTATAAATAAATATATAGATTTAATTATATGAATACATATATGTATACATAGATACAAATATAATTATATTTAATTATATAGAGTGCTAGTTATACAAATATATATATATATATATAATTATACACATATAGTTATAAATATGTAAGTATTTAAAGATATAGTTATATATAACATTTTTATAGTTATACATATAGTAAACTACAATTATATATAGTTATATATTATTATACATATGATATATTTTGTTAAAAATATAGTTATATAGAATTACTCATATAGTTATAAAATATTATATAGTTAAAAAAATAATTATATATAGTTATTAATATAGTTATAAAACTTGTTTACATAGTTGCAAATCTTGATAAATATAATTATGAAGAGTTTTATATAGTTATACAAATATTTATAAATAGTTATCATATACTATGATAACAACACACTCTGAGATGCCTAATTGAATTACACCACTATAGAGAAAGAACTTGTATAAACACTATTTTTTTTGGAAAGTTAATATCATATTTTCTAGGAACCAGTCATAGTATATACTAAATATTCTATAATCAAATATATCATAGAAAATAAAGATATTAGGCCTAGATTGATTTGATGGATTTTACTATTACAATAGTTTGAACTAGAGATATTAGATATGAAATGTACATATAATCAAAATTGAAAATAGCTTATCAAGACTAGAAAAAGAAGATGAAGAGTTGTTGAAGAAGATATTAGATAGATTTTTTTATTTGAACAAATTATAGTATTGAATGAAAATGTAACTCTATGGTATGTAGTATTGAATGAACCTTATCATTGCGAGTAGTATTCTAATCAAATTATGAGGCAAGGTGTTATAGATACGAGATTAGTAGTATCTTCCAATAATATCACTCTTTGCTTGTGCTCTCATGAATTTGTAGAACATGATAATAATCATGTGCTTAAGTATTTTTTTTCTCAAAAATAATGTTGATATTTACATATATATGCATAAATATATATGTGCATATACACTGACCTACAAACACACACACTTATACATCCATATACATTACTATACATTATATATCAGAATACACATTTTTGTACTTTGATATATATTCACACATGTATCGACATTTTCAAAGTAGAGTGTATATATTTGTATGCATGCATTTACTACTTAACACCCACACAAACACACACATATACCTATATACGCAATGTATTTTAATGTTACAAATGAAACTATTATATGTGTGTGTGTGTGTGTGTGTTTGAATGTATTTAAAATTTAATGATTTTGAAAATTTAATTAAAATAAAATATTATATATTGTACACAATTTATAAAATATTGTAAATTATTTATATTTAAAATAAATTTTTGTGTGTGTGTGTGTGCACGTGTGTGTGTGTGTGTGAAGCATATTAATGTGTAAAATAAAATTATGAATTAAAGATATGAGCTTCTATTTTATTCAAATAGTTGTTTTTTTATTATTTATATTAAAATTACTATCATTATACTCATATAAATTAATGAAAATGGCATTTTGTAAATTATGTTAAAAATTAAAATATTGGTCATAAATAGATAATAATTTTTTTTGTTTTTTTATAAAATTCTTTTATTAAAATATTAATGTCTATGATAAATTTCTACCTATTATATACTATTAATAATAAATTTTTAGAAACTTTAAATTTCAAGCAATTATGATGTAGTGCATATAAATAGATGTCTTTAATCTTTTGTGAAAAATCAATAATTTCTTTAATTATGTTCAAACAAACTAGATTACCATATAAATACATGAGCAAATTTTTCTACCAGTTATTATTTTTTTATTTTATTCAAAATATATATATGACCATATAAATATATGAATTTGTTTTTTTAAATAATTATTTTTAAATTTTTTTAAAAATTGAATATATGTCAATGTTTTTATTTGTAATTAAATGGTACATTTTAAACATTGTTTATGTATAATAAATATAACATATTGCATATTATGAGGTGCAAATTTTATTTTGTAAATAAATTTTATTGTTAAAGTTTATCTTTGTAAATTGAAACTACATCACATATATATTTTAGAAATTTTTTATAATATTTATTACACTAACATATTGTTATTTGTTTTGAAATTTACAACATGAATTTTAACAAATAAACATTTTATTAAAAATCAATTTTAG
This sequence comes from Sapria himalayana, assembly GCA_029783825.1. Lineage (NCBI taxonomy): Eukaryota > Viridiplantae > Streptophyta > Magnoliopsida > Malpighiales > Rafflesiaceae > Sapria > Sapria himalayana. The sequence continues at coordinate 52,088 of JAREIK010001623.1, read as the reverse complement.
TTAAATGATATTAAGTGAAACAAAAATACATATCCTAAACATATTAAATCATAATGATTTATACAAACATATAAAAATACATTAAAATACATATAAAGTTGAAAAAATTAAATTTAAGTTCCAAAAATTTACGGAAAAATACTAAAGATTTATACAATATCAAAAATATATATATATGAATGAGATGAATGATATGAATGGATATTAAGTTTCTGAAGCATGTAGTTATACATGTTGTAGATGTAGTTATATTTAGTTTTTCATGTAATTATATATATTTAGTCATATGCTATGTATAGGTATTTATGTAGATAAATACATTTATATATAGTAAAATCTTGATATACATATTGTTAAATACATTTATATATAATTATATATAAATGTATAAATCTTTATACATTTAAGTTCGTCAAATCATTAAGTGTATTTAAACATAACTATACATCAATATGCATGTGTGATATAATTTGAATTTCTTATATAAATATATTTTACTATATCTATAACTATAATAATAGTATACATAAACATAAATATGTATAAATATAACAACATATATATATATATATTTATTTATTTATTTATTTATGAAATTAATTGAAGATAGACACCTTGCTTTTATTGGTACATTTTGGAAAGTGACTTGTGTGAAGAAGTGATTAGATGTAACAAAAAAAACATAAGATCACTCTCTATCATTATTTTTGGCCAACAATAAACTATAGTTGGCAAAATAAGCTAAATATAGAAATTACATTGGATTAATCATATCTATGCTTGGAAAAATACATGAAGCACCTTGATATGGAGCTCACCTAGTGGTGCATCATCATTACCATATTCCATAATCTTTTAACATCAACTTCTTCCGAGGTCTAAAATAATCTACCATGAAATTTGACAAATTCTATGTCAAAGAGAATGAGAGAGAGGTAAAACTAATTCAATCTAACTAGTTTGATTGAAATTGAGTTTGATTTAATATAATTATTCCAATTTGATTGAATAAATATATCATTTTATTATTTTTTTTTAATGTTTGATTTTATTTTACTCCTATATAATACATAAAAAAATCTGATTTCAATTTATATGGTACAGTTTCTCATGAAATACTATGAAAAATTATTAGAAATCTGAAGAAGATAGAGTATAGGAAATTCTATCTGAAATATATATACTAGAAAATTCTATATCAACCCCTTATGAGGAAGAAGATAGAGTCTATGAAGGAAGAAGAGCACATACTAGCACTTGAATTCATCTGAAATATGATATCTTACCAACTTAGTTTCAATATAAAAAATGAGAAAAACATAGTAAGGCTTACGAAGGCTCTTGCTATTATATATGAAAAACAAATTGAAGCTAAAAAAGTGCACATGATGTGGTGTTTTTTCAATCTGTAGTTGACAGAAAGCACATCAGTGACCTAGCAACTCAATGAAGTCAACACAATCACAACCCAATTTAAGTCTGTTTGGTATTAAAGTCAATGATAAAGTATGTGTATTGATACTTTTGTGTTCTCTATCAAAAATTAACGTATTACAATTATAGTCGTGCATAGTTCACCAAGAACAAATAAATTGAAATTCGATGATGTTCATGATTTAATTCTCAGCAAGGAGATTCAAAAGAGATAGACAAGTGAAACATCAACCTCTTTAGAATTATATACAAAGTTAATTGAAAGAAATTCAACCAAGAGAAAACATCAAAGAAAATAAAAAAACAAGAGGTCTAAATCTAAGAATCATTGTAATTATAATAGCTTAAAGATCATTAAGTTTTGAAATTATAGTGATACATGACACTACAAAAATCAATGTAAGTGTTAGTTATTTTAGAGCATGGTAAAATGTATCACAAGTATATGAGTTTAACAAGTAATAAAGTTAACTTTATGAATCTGGATTATCATTTCATAGATATTGATTATTTTGTTAATTATCAAAGTTTCTTCATTATCTAAGCTTACAATAAGTAAATAATTTCTAGTGTTTACTCAAGTAAACAATTATATGGTTAGCTTACAATAAGTAAACAGTATCAAGTCTATGGGTATATAATTTATGAGTTAATGGCTATAGCGGTGATAAAATATGTGAGATCTACTCATCCATATTAGTGGAACTTCTCAAACCCATCAAAAAGTCATCGGCATCAATTCATGTAGGAAATAATGTATGTCAGATTAGATGGATATCTTATATATTTTAATCTAGTATGAATCATATTTATAGTCAATGCTAGGGTATTTATAAGGGAGCCTATGCGGCATTTAATTAAATATAGTAATTAAAGTATTGTCAAATATATACCTATATTTAAATGTCTTGTAAATTAGTATCAGTATACATAAAGCCTATTACATTTTTATTTGAACTAATTGAAACGTGGTCAATAAATGTTTACATATATTAATTTGACATTAACAGATATTAATGTGACTATACTTTTAATTTACAAATGTTAAATACACTCTTACATTTTCATAAGAGTGTGTATTTTTCCCTATACATAAAGCCATGTATAAAATAAAGTTTATAGATATTAATTTAATTATACTTATTGGGTAGGCACGCCATTATGGAATAATAGATATTTTCATAAAGCAAATTTATTCGACGTTTATTTCATAATGTTGACTTACAAATTTCAAATATACATTTTAAAAGCCTATCATAAAGTCAGAATAACTTTATTTGTGTAATATATATATATATATATATATATATATATATATATATATATATATATATATATATAATGGTATATGTATAATACTAATTATATTTGAAATACACGACATGTATATCGAATGTATCATATATAAAATTATGATATATATATATATATATATATATATATATATATATATATTAAATATATGTTATATTTATATATAGATATGTTTATGTAAACTATTTTTATAGTTATAGATATAATAAAATACATTTATATGTTTATGTGTTATATACACACTGCCCAACACAAAACACCCATTTTGTGTTATATAAGATTAAGTTTATATAAGTAGTCCAAGTATAATTAAATTAACAGAATATGTATTAAAAAAAGTATAATTAAATTAAGTTTATATAAGCATACCTACTGCCCAACACAACACAAATGCAATAGGTATGTATCACAATAAGTATAATTAAATTAATGTATATTATTAAAGAAGAAGAATTTCGAAAAAAAAATTAACTGAATCAATACGCAAACTCTTGCATTAAGATAATCGATGAAGAATTAGGGTAGAAAACATACCTCAAATCAATAACAAATTATCGCTTAATTCGAATATGTTTATGATGCGTTAGTGTCAAAAAAAAGATGGAGGACTGCGGAGGACTTACGTCGCTTATTCTTCGAAAATATCGAGAGAAAGATGGAGGATTTGAGTCTCGACAAAATAAATATTAAATAACAAATTATGTATATTTACAAAATATTTATATTTTTAATTATAAAAACATTAAATAAATAATATAATATTATATATATATATATATATATATATATAATACAAAAAGACTCATTTATTTTATTTACTATCAAAAAATTTTCAACTACATTAATGTACGTGTAGCATGGTACAAATGAAAAATATATACCGTACAATTTTTTATTATAATATTAATTAAACAATAAATATATAATAATTTAAAAAAATATATGTTTAGCCTTATAAAAAAATTTATCAAATAGCTACAAAATTAACAAACTTCATATAATAAGATATTCATAAAATGATAATTTGTCTTCTAGTCACTCTTTTGTGAGTTATAAAATACTCTTAATGTTAAAAAATATATAAAAATTTATATTTTATAGTTATAAAATTTTAAGAATTCATTATATTAATTTTTATGAATATTATATGTAATAATTTAAAAGCGAAAAAATTTCATATTATTTGATATCATTAATAATTTTTAAAATTCAAAAAATTACTTAAAGTGATAAGATAATTAAAAAAAGTTATATTAATTATTTTAATAGACTAAATGTTAAAAGCTAATAAAAAAATTATTACTCAAGTGTTTATTTCTTATAAATTTTAGCAGGGGCAAACATCTATGTATTTATTTTTAAATATTAATTTATTTTCTTTTAACTTTAATTAAAAATTTTATATTTTATTATATTTCAAAATTTTCAAAATTTTCAAATTTTGTATCAATTATTTTTTTTAAAAGTTTCATATAATCATAAATTTTTTATACTAATAATAATATTAATATTTACTAGTTTATTCGTCAATTCATATATTTTTGAAAATATTTTATATTTTATCATACAATGAATTAATTTACATTAATATTAGTAGAAATTTTAATGTATGTTAATTTAATTTTTAAAATATCGAAATAAATTATTATACTTATTGAATTAATTATTTAATATTACTCTAATAGAAATTTTTAAGTTTTTTAATTAAAAATTTTAGAAAAATAATGATGTATTAATTTTTTAAAAATTAATACATCATAAAAATAGTTATTTTAGTCCTTATTAATATAATTTTTTTTGTATTTTTATAATTTTTAAATTATTTATTTATAATCATTTTTTTATGATTTTAGGAAGAGAATGTAACTTTCAATGATCATTCATCTATAGACCATTAGCATACATTTAATAAACAGAATTAAATTAAATATTAAAACTAATAATAAATTAAAAAAAATTAAATAATTAAATATTAGCTAAGAAATTCTGTCACTATGTTTGGGATTTAATTAGCTAGAGAAGTCCAGTCACTAAATCTGTCGGTATATTCTGAATTTAATTAGCTAGAGAAGTTTCCTCGCTAAATCCGTCAATATATTCCGGATTTTTTTAGCTAGGGAAGTTACGTCACTAAAATCCATCACTATAATCATGAAATAATTAGCTAGGGAAGTTCTGTCACTAAAATCCATCACTATATTAAGTATGTAATTAGCAAGGGAAATTCTGTCGCTAAATTCGTTGCTATATTTTTGGGATATAATTAGCTAGTGAAATTACGTCGCTAAAATCCGTCATTATGTTTAGTATGTAATTAGCTAGGGAATTCCTTAGTTGAAATTGGTCGCTATGTTACAGGTGTAATTAGCCAAGGAAATTCCATCACCAAATTACATATTTTAATAGCTAGAGAAATTCCGTCGCTAAATCCATGCCTAATTTCTGAATTTTATTATCTAGGAAATTCTGTCGCTAAATCCATTGCTAGATTCCAGTTTTTATTAGCTAGGGAAATTCTGTTGCTAAATCCATCGCTAAATTCTGGTTTTTATTAGCTAGGGAAATTTCATCACTAAACCATCGCTAAATGCCAGATTTTATTAGCTAGGGAAATTCCATCGCTAGTTCATCACTAGTTCATCACTAATTCATTGCTAAATTTCCCACTTTGCTTGAGCGGAATTTATGAAAATATTCTGTCGATAATTCGTAGCTAATCCATTGCTAAATTCTCCGCTCTTTTCTGATGCGGAATTTACGAAATTATTCTGTCGCTAATCCGTTGAAAAATTCCTCACTTTTTTTCTAATGTAGAATTTACGAAATTATTCTATCGCTAATCTGTTGCAAATTTTTATTTTAATGAAAAAACATAATTCACTTGCTATTCCCAAGCTAATCTCTCACAATTTAGCTAAGGATTGTTCCCTAGCTAAAATTCCCTAGCTAAATTAACATTTTCTTGTAGTGTATAGAGTATTGCATAGTTATACAAATATTTATATATAGTTATCCACATATAGTTATAAATATGCATGTAGCTAAAGATATAGAAATATATAACATTTTTATAGTTATACATATAGTAAAATACAATTATATATAGTTATATAGTATTATACATATGATATATTTTGTTAAAAATATAGTTATATAGAATTACTCATATAGTTATAAAATATTATATAGTTAAAAAAGTTATATATAGTTATTAATATAGTTATAAAAATAGTTTACATAGTTACAAATATAGTTAAATATAATTATGAAAAGTTTTATATCATTATACAAATATTTATATTTTAGTTATCATATACTATGATAACAACGCACTCTAAAATGCTCAATTGTATTACACCACTAAAGAGAAAGAACTTGTATTAACAATCTTTTCGTTTGGAAAATAATGTCATAATTAGTGGGAACCAAAGTCATTGTATATACTAAATATATTTAATCAAATATCTCATAGAAAAGAAAGATGTCAGGACTAGATTGATTTGATGGATTTTATTATTACAATAGTTTGAACTAGAGATATTAGATAAGAAATATACATTTAATCAAAATTTAAAATAGCTTATCAATACTAGAAATAGAAGATAGAAAAGTTGTTGAAGAAGATATTAGATAGTTTTTTTTACTTGAACAAATTATGGTATTGAATGAAAATGTAACTCCATGATATGTAGTATTAAATGAACCTTATCATTGCAGGTAGTACTCTGATCAAATAATGAGGCAAAGTGTTATAGATGGGAGATTAGTAGTATCTTGCAATAATGTCACTTTTTGCTCATACTCTCACTAATTTGTGAAACATGTTAATATTTATGTGCTCGAGTATTTTTCTTCTCAAAATTAATATTGATATTTACATATATATGCATAAATATATATGTGCATATAAATTTCCCTACAAAAACACACACATTTATACATCCATATACATTACTATACATTATATATCAGCATACACATTTTTATACTTTTGTATATATTCACACATGTATCTAAATTTTCAAAGTAATGTGTATATACTCATATGCATGCATATACTACTGTACACCCACACAAACACACTCATATACCTATATACATATTGTATTTTTAAAGTTACACATGAAACTATTATATGTGTGTGTGTGTGTGTGTGTGTGTGTGTGTAAATGTATTTAAACTTTTTTCATTTTGAAAATTTAATTAAAATAAATTATTATATATTGTACACAATTTATAAAATAATGTAAATTCTTTATATTTAAAACAAATATATTTGTGTATGCGTGTGTGTGAGTGAGTGAGTGTGTGTGTGAGTGAGTGTGTGTGTGTGTGAAGTATTTGTTTGCGTAAAATAAAATTGTGAATTAAATATATGAGCTTCTATTTTATTCAAATATTTGTTTTTTTAATATTTATATTAAAATAACTATTATTATACTTATATAAATAAATGAAGTTGGCATATTTGTAAATTATTTTGGTTTTACAATTATGTTAAATATTAAAATATAGTTCATAAATAGATAATATTGTTTTTGTTTTTCTATATATTTTTTTTATTATAATATTAGTGTCTGATAAATTTCAACCTATTATTTATTATTATTAATAAATTTATAGAAACTTTAAAATTCAAATAAATATAATGTAGTGCATTTAAATACATGCCTTTAATGTTTTGTGAAAAAATAATTATTTCTTTAATTATATTCAAAAAAAATAGAGTACCATATAAATACAAGAGTAACTTTTTCTACAAGTAATTATTTTTTTTATTTTATTCAAAATATATAAATGACCATATAAATATATGAATTTGTTTTTTTAAATAATTATTTTTAGATTTTTTTTTCAAATTTAATACATTACAATGTTTTTTTTTGTAATTAATAGATACATTTCAAACATTGTTTATTTATAATACATATAACATATTGAATATTATGATGTGAAAATTTTATTTTGAAATAAATTTTATTTTTAAACTTTTTTCTTTGTAAATTGAAACATCACATATATATATTAGAAATTTTTTATAATATTTATTACACAAATATATTTTTATTTATTTTGAAATTTACAAAATGAATTTTAACAAATGAACATTTTAATTAGAAATCAATTATAGTTAAATGATATTAAGTGAAACAAAAATACAAACACTAAACATATTAAATCATAATGATTTATGCAAACATATAAAAATGCAATAAAAAAACATTTGAGGTTAAAAAAATTAAATTTCAAGTTCCTAAAATATATGGGAAAATGATAAAAATTTATACAATATCCAAAAAAACATGTATGAATGAGATGAATGATAGAATGGATATTAAGTTTCTTAAGCATGTAGTTATACATGTTGTAGATGTAGTTATATATAGTTTTTCATATAATTATATATATTTAGACATATGGCTATGTATAGGTATTGATGTAGATAAATACATTTATATATAGTAATATGTTGATATACATATTGTTAAATACATTTATATATAGTTATATATCTATATATATATATATATATATATATATATATATATATATATATATATATATATATATATATATATATATGTATATTAAATATATGTTGTTATATTTATATATAGTTATGTTTATGTATACTATTTTTATAGTTATAAATATAGTAAAATACACATATTGTTAAATACACTTATGTTTATGTATACTATTTATGTATACTATTTATATATAGTTATGTATATTGATGTATATATCAAGTCGGCATACATTATACTGTTTATGTATATTGTTTATATATAGTTATGTATATTAATGTAGATAAATACATTTATATATAATATTGCTAAATACATTTATATATTGTAATATATATATATTAAATATACGTTGTTATATTTATATATAGTTATGTTTATGTATTCTAGTTTTATAGTTATAGATATATTAAAATACACTTATAAAAGAAATTCAAATTATATCGCACATGCATATTGATGTATAGTTATGTTTAAATACACTTATATAAAATACACTTATGTTTATGTATACTATTTAATTATACTATTTATATATAGTTATGTATATTGATATAGATATTAAGTCGGCATACCTTATACTATTTATGTATACTATTTATGCATACTGTTTATATATAGTTATGTATATTAATGTAGATACATACATTTAAATATAGTAATATGTTTATATACATATTGTTAAATACATTTATACATAGTTATATATCTATATATGTATATGTATATGTATATTAAATATACGTTGTTATATTTATATATAGTTATGTTTATGCATACTATTTTTATAATTATAAGCATATTAAATACACTTATATAAGAATTCGAATTATATAACACATGCATATTGATGTATAGTTATGTTTAAATACCCTTATATAAAATAAACTTATGTTTATGTATATAGTTTATGTATACTATTTATATATAGTTATGTATATTGATGTAGATATCAAGTCAGCATACCTTATACTGTTTATGTATATTATTTGTATATAGTTATGTATATTAATATAGATAATTACATTTATATATAGTTATATGTTGATATACATATTGTTAAATACATTTAAATATATCTATATATATATCTATATTAATTATACGTTGTTATATTTATATATAATTATGTTTATGTATACTGTTTTTATAGTTATATATATTATAAAATACACATATAAGAAATTCAAATTATATCACACATGCATATTGATATATAGTAATGTTTAAATATACTTTTTTTAAATATTTGTTTATTAATTATAGCCCTCTCTTTTGGCGGAGGAATACCCTTTTTACAAGCTACATCTACCCTTTCCCCTCTTACATCCTTTCCCATTTTCAAAAAATAAAACTTTTAATTTACATGTATATTTCCTAATTGAAACATAACAACTAGGTTTCCTTTCTAATTGGGCCTTCCTTTGCATCTTTTTCCTTGATCTTTATTCTCTTTTCTTTTTCCATTTAGCCTCACTCTACTTCTTATATCAGGTGCTATATTGCCTTATTCCTTCTTTCACTTGTTTTGGCTGGATATTTTCTATATAAACTCTAAATTTCTACAACAACAAAGAAAAGAAAGCACCCCCAGGGTATAACTTATTCCCTCTGTTTACCTTTTTGTTTGATCCACTTGAATCTAACGTTTAGTCCTCTTTGCTATTTTTCCCATTGTGCTGATTTGAGGCTTTATCTGCTCCTCGAATCCTTTGTCGTTCATTTAATCTGAAGTAACCTTCTTCTTCCCCCCTTGGATTGGTTCTGATCTGATTAGTGCAGCATCTCTTCTCCCTGATTCCTATTCTAAACACTAACAGTTCCTAGTACCTATTGACGTAAATAAAATAACACATGACATTACTTTCTTTCCAAAAATAAACTTTTACAGACATCAATACAATACAAACTAAATTACTTATACTGACACAGACACTTATTCAGACTCCCTGCTGGATCCTCTTGATTTTCCTGTGCTGCAGAAAAACACAAAAATGCAAACCAACACAAAGAGCCAATTCCAAAATAGACCACTACTGTATCTTATCCTTATTTATATTTCATCTTAAATCTTTTTATATATCGTGCGGAGACAAAAATTCCTCCACACAGCAAATTATACCCCCCCATAACAATTAAATTCATTATTAGATTTTATAATTTTTCACCTAGATATTCTTAAATTCTCGGCTTTAACAAGAGAAAAATCCCTACCTTTTCACTCTTAGGTATGGGAAGGCAAGTTTATCCAGTCTTGCCAATCCCTTTAGTTTTTCTGGCATAGTCCTCTCTACATACTCAACATCCCCTTTACTCATTCCTATTTTAGCGAGGCAGTCTGCTAGCGCATTGGCCTCCCTATAAATATGTAAAATATTTGCATTTAATTCATTAACAAGATTTTTTATTATTTCACTCTCCTCCTCATACTTCCATAATGATACTTTTTTCATTACCAAATTAACTAAAGTCAATGAATCTACATGTATTTGTAGGTTATTAATGTCTAGCTCTTTACAGATATACAACCCTTTTTTTAATACAATAATTTCTGAGTGAAGAGCTGAGGAAGCTTTACCTGAAAGAGTGAATGCTTTAATGATACTTTCTTGAGAATCTTTTATTTCCCATCCTCCTCCTCCTGCCCATATATCCCTATTAGCTACCATCCGTGTTAAGGGATATCTTTCCTTCTGGGAGCTTACTCCAACTTATGCTCTTTACCTTATGTGTCTTAGTCTTTTTAATAGTGAGTAACCATGTATTTTTGAGTTTTCTAACCATATCTATATTCTCAACATTCAAGGGTTTAATATTCGATATATTACTGATTTCCTTCCTAATATCTTTTAATATTTCAACTGAGTTCATTCTGATTCCTTCAAATCTACTCTTGTTTCGAGCTTTCCATAGACTCCAAATGACAATGTGTGGGAGATTTTGAGTTAGCCAATTGCTAACAGTACTTCTTGAAGTGTAAGTTCCCCATTTTTTAAGTTTTTCTATTAACCCTTCATGTTTACTACATATTTGATTCAATTTCTCCAGCTCTTTTCAGACTCTTGCTGCTATCCTTCCTTTCAAAAATAAATGGTCGGTAGATTCTACTGCTTCCTGGTAGTAGTCACATCTTGATGCCATTTTTATTCCTTTTCTTTGAATATTACTATCTACTGGTAAAGCTTTAACAAGTACTTTCCATGTAAGTGAACTCATTTTTTGCGGGATGTCCACTTTCCAAGCCCATTTGAATAATGCTTGTGCTGGTTTCTTCTTTTTGATTAGTTCTTTTACCGATTTTAAAGTAAAATTCCCTTGCGGGTTCAGTGTCCATTTTCATCCACTTTTTTTTAATATCGAATGTGATTCTACTATTTCTTTTTGTTTTTCCATTGATTTCCAAATATTTGAAGCCTTTTTTAGAGTCTTAGTCTTAGACCCTTCATATTTAGCTCTCATGAACTTTGCCCACAAACTCTCACCTTCTTTTAACCTCCAGCACCCTTTGCAGTCCCATGTTGTGGCCATGTCCTGCAGTCTGATGATGCCCAAACCTACATCCTCTTTTGGGAAGCATATATCATCCCAGTTCTTCTAGTGAAGCTTAAACTTACCCACTTTTTTCCCACATAAAAAGGTAGCCATGTCCATTTCCAGTTTCTTAATAAATTTGGTAGGTGGATGAATAGCTGCTAGGATATTAACCAGCATGCTGGGGAACGTGGGAGATTAAAGTAATCCTACCCCAAAACCCAGTAGCTCCTCCTTCCAACCTGCTATTTTTCTTCTTAATTTTTTTTGTGATGATGTTAAATAATTCTCTCTCAGTCTACCCTCATATATTGAGCAGCCTATATACATTAAAGCCCCTTTATTTTGGATAAAACTAGTAATTTTTATAATCTTTTTGGCCACTTTTTCGGATGTTTTTGATGATAACAAAAATTGACTTTTCTTTTTATTTACAACTTGCCTCGTTTCTTTCTCAAAAATTTGCAGGAGATCCATAAGATTCCTCAGCGATCTAGAAGTCTTGTTTGTGAAAATTATGAGGTCATCCGCATACGCTAGACAACCTATTCTAAGAGTATTAATTAGCTGTCTAAATGGAATGATCTTGCCCGCTGCCATTCTTTTATTTAAATTATGAATTAATAATTTTAAATAAATATCGAATAATAAAAGAGACAGGGAATCCCCTTGTCTTAAACTTCTTTTCGGTTTAAATTCCTCTCCTTTCTGACCGTTTACAATAACTTTTACCCATACACTTGTGACACGTCTATATATTAAATCTATACATAATTCAGAGAAGCCAAACTTTCTCAATACAAAACAGAGTGTGTCCCATTCAATTCTATCAAATGCTTTAGACAAATCCAGTTTTACTACTAGATTATTCCCTCTTGTTTTAATAGCTATCTCTTTCATCATTCCAGCTGCCAATTTTATATTTTCAATCATTAACCTATTTTTAACAAAACCCGTTTGCTCCTGGGATATTATTTCTGGTAAAATAGTGATTAACCTGCTTTGTAGAATTTTTGCTAGAATATTATATATAGCATTACATAAGCTAATAAGCCTATAGTCTTCACATATTTGTGGTGATTCCTTCTTTGGAATTAGCACAATAAACGAATTAGCCCATGCCTTAGGTATATCTGCACCTACAAAAAAACTTGCAACTGTAGAAACAAGCTCTTTTTTAAGAGTATTCCAACTTGTATGGAAAAAGAAATTATTCCAACCATCTGATCCTGCTGCGCTGTCCTTATCCAGGCAAAAGACAATATTTTTAACTTCTTCAACCGGAATCATTTCCAACTTATTATTTTGTTTCTTTGTAACATATGTTTTAATTTCATTCATTAATGAATTGCATTCGTTACTAATTGAGCCGCATAAATGTTTTGTAAAGAATTCATCAAAGATGATTCCTAATTTTTTATCTTCTTCTACCCAGATTCCATGATCATTTTTTATACCTTTTATTTTGTTCTTATGAGTTTTGATTTTACACATAGTATGAAAAAATTTGGTATTTATATCCCCATCTTTAAGACATTTAATCTTCGCTCGCTGTTTCCAGTATATTTCTTCCATATGTAATCTAAGCCTCAATTTTCCATTGACTTTAGTTAGTTTGTTTCTAATTTCTTCATTTTAGGAATTTTCATATTCTAATTCCAGTTTCTCCACTTCTTCCTCCTCCGCCTTTATTTTTTGGTTTATAATTCCAAAACCATCTTTATTCCATAGGGTTAAGCATTTTTTAATCTATATAGCTTACACATTAGAACCTGCATAGGCTTTCCTATAACTGGCTCTAACCAGAATTTTCTCACCACCTTTTCAAATTCTGGGTGCTTTACCCACATATTTTGAAATTTAAAATTGCCCGTAGTATACTGACTCTTATTGATGGAAATGAGCAATGGACTATGGTCAGAGCAAGTTCATTTTAAATGTTTGAGCCCTGTAACCCCCTGAGAGGCTACCCACTTCGCATTACACAGAACCCTATCTAACCTTGCCCAGATTGCCCCTCTTTTCCGCCAGTTATTACACCAGGTATAGCTTGAACCTATAAAATTCACTTCCATTAGCTTTGTACTAGTGATAGTGTCATTAAATTGTGACATGGCTACTTTGTCTGGGATTTTACCTCCTTTCTTTTCTTTCACACTTCTAATTATATTAAAGTCCCCACCTATGATCCATGAGGTGTCTTTCTTCACTATGTCATGCATTTCCTTCCATAATTCTAACCTTTCTTTTTTATTATTTTTAGCATACACTGTCGAAATTATAACCTCTGCATTTATTTTAGATTTAAAGTGAACTACTTGTTCTGTGTCTTTAATTATTATAATATTTATGTAATTGTGCCACATGATCCAGAGCTTACCATTTGAATTAACATATGCATTATTAAACCCTAATAGTTTACTATATTTACTCAATTGGTCCTTCTGAATCATAGGTTCCGCTATAATTTCCGGAGAGATTCTATGAATTTTTATTAAACTTTTTAGTCTATTTAACGAGGGGTTATTTTCCACCCCCCTAATATTCCAATAAAGATATCTATCCATTTAAGTTAGATTTTGCTTGTGCTCTTGTTGTGCATTTAGACTCATTCGTTCTATTCAAATGCTTCTTCTTGTTCCTTGGCAACTTGTATATATTTGAGGTATCTTGCATTATTTGAATATATTTTTTCTTGCTGTCCAAGGTGCGTAGCCATTCTTTTGATAGCTTCCATTGCTTGAGCTCTTGTAAGTTTTTCCCAATCCTCTTAGTACATTTCTAAATCATCTTTTATTTTTTCCAAAACATCCTCCTCTATTACTTCTTCCCTCCCTATTTATGGACAATTGAACACTTCTGAATTTTCATCTGGAAAATCCATAACATCCTCATTTATCCATTCTAAATCCTCCTCCTTCTCCTTTAATACCCTTCTTAATTTATGCCTCTTTCGCCCTTCCTCCTTAGCTTTACTTCATTGCAGCCTTCTTCTACCACTCCCTCTATACTATTCTCTACTTCCCTCACTAAATCCTCATTGCTACCTCCTTCCTCCTCATAAATAACTAGTTCCCTGTTTCTGCCCCCTTTCTCCTCTAAGCTCCCTTCTGAATCATTTCCTGCAATTTCAGGTGATTCTCCCCTATCTCTCAACTGTATATGTTGATCCTTCCTAACCCATTTTGCCTCTTCTTTCCTCTAACATTCTGCTCCATCCCCTCAGCCCCCAGCCTACAATCTCTCAAATCATGACCTATTCTTTACATACTAGGCAGTATGGAGGCAAGTTCTCGGGCATTACAGATTGCCAATACCTTTTTCCCTACTCTCCCTCTCTACTACCTATCCATAATTTATACGGTGGCTGTGAGAGTAAGGTACACTCTACACACACCCTTGCATTGTTAGGCCTTCTCATTGAGACTGTTGCCTCATCCCTCAGCATAGACTTACCAAAAGAAGAAGAAATGACAAACAGAGCATGTTTATTGTACAGAAACAATGGTAGATTAGGTAATGAGAACCATACTAGGGCTAGAGGCACTTCTTCGTGTGGGCTGAAGTATTTCGTCCACTTCAGAATGTTTAAATACACTTATATAAAACACACTTATGTATATGTATATGATTTATATATAGTTTTGTATATTGATGTAGATATCAAGTCGGCATACCTGCTATGCACCATCAACATCCACACAATGAGAATGCATTATATCATAGATACTTGAAGTATGTATACGATAAGTTTATATAAGCAATCCAAGCATACAATGGTGATTGGTGATTAAAGAAGAAGAATTTAAGAAAAAAAATTAACAGAATCAATACACAAACTCTTGTATTTAGATAATAGATGAAAACTGGGTAGAAAATGCATCTCAAATCCAATAACCAATTATTGCTTAATCTCAAATAAGTTTTGTGCGTCGGTGATGAGATATAGATGGTGGACTATGGAGACTATGTGCTTCACTTATTAGAGTTGTTTCTATGAGTCTCAACAAGTGATTATATATATTACCAAAATATTTATATTTTAATTATAAAAACATTAAAAAACAATATATATATAAAATACAAAATACTCATTTATTTTTTTTTACCATCAAAATTTTTTCAAGAAAATAATGTGTGTGTAGCAAGGTACACATGAAAAAAAAACACCTTACAATTTTTTATTATAATATTAATTAAATAATAAATATATAAACAATTTAAAAAAATATATGTTAGCCTTATAAAAATATCAAATAGCACCAAAATTAACAAACTTCATATAATAAGACATACATGAAAAGATGATTTGTCTTCTAGCCACTCTCAAGAGTTGAAAAATACTTAATATTAAAAATATATAAAAATTTATATTTTATGGTTATAAATTTTTATGAATTCATATTAATTTTATGAAGATAATATGAAATAATTTTAAAGGCAGAAAAATTTCATATTATTTGATATCATTAATAATTTTTAAAATTCAAAAATTTTTAAAGTGAGAAGATAATTAAAAAAGTTATATTTATTATTTTAATAAAGACTAATGTTAAAAGCTAATAGTAAAAATATTATTCAATTGTTTAATTCTTATAAATTTTAGCAGGAATAAACGCCTATGTATTTATTTTTTAATATTAATTTATTTTCTTTTAACTTTATATTAAAAAAATTTATATTTTTATTATATTTCTATATTTTCAAATTTTGTATTAATTATTTTATTAAAAGTTTCTTATAATCATAAAATTTTTTTATACTTGTAATAATATTAATATTTACTAGTTTATTTGTCAATTCAAATATATTGAATTTTTTTATTTTATCATACAATGAATTATTTTACATTTATATTAGTTGAAATTTTAATATATGTTAATTTAAATTTTTAAAATATCTGAAAAAAATTTATTATACTTTTGAATTAATTATATATATAATTTAATACAGATTTTAAGTTTCTTAAATAAAAAATTTTAGAAAAATTTTTTGTATACTTTTTTTAAAAATTAATACATCATAAAATAGGTATTTTAGTCCTTATTAAATATAATTTTTTTGTATTTTTATATTTTAAAATTATTTATTTATTATATCCCTTTTTTAAAATTTTACGGAAAAGAATATATCTTTCAAGTATCGCTCATCTATAGACCATTAACATATATTTACTAAACAAAAATAAATA
Organism: Sapria himalayana; assembly: GCA_029783825.1. Classification (NCBI taxonomy): domain Eukaryota; kingdom Viridiplantae; phylum Streptophyta; class Magnoliopsida; order Malpighiales; family Rafflesiaceae; genus Sapria; species Sapria himalayana. Next base: position 35,090 of record JAREIK010001623.1, on the reverse strand, counting down.
AAATATTAAAACTAATAATAAATTAAAAAATTAAATAATTAAATATTGGCTAGAAAAATTTTGTTGCTAAATCTGTCATATGTTCGAGATTTAATTAGCTAGGGACATTTTGTCACTAAATCCATCGCTTATTCTGGATTAATTTTTTCTAGGGAAGGTTCCATCGCTAAATCTGTTGATATATTCTGGATTTAATGAATTAGGGAAGTTTCGTTACTAAAATCAATTGCTATATTCAGGATGTAATTGGCTAGGGAAGTTTTATCTCTAAAAATCATCGCTATATTCAATACGTAATTAGCTATGGGAAATTCCATCACTAAATTCGTCACTATATTTTGGGATATAATTAGGCTAGAGAAATTCCATCGCGTAATCCGTCACAAAATTTTGTATTTATTAGCTAGGAAAATTTCATCACTAAATACGTGGCTAAATCCATGTATATTCATGATTTTATTAGCTATGGAAATTCTGTAGCAATCCATTACTAAATTCCCAGCTTTCTTGAGCGGAATTATGAAAATATTCTGTCGCTAATCCATCGCTAATCCATTGCTAAATTCCTTGATTTTTAGAGTGGAATTTATGTAAATATTCTATCGCTAATTCGTCGCTAATATGTGTGCAATTTTTATTTCAATAAAAAATCATAAATCTCTTGTTATTCCCTAGCTAATCATCGTAATTTAGCTAGGGATTGATCCCTAGCTAAAATTCCTAGGTAAAAAATATGTTCTTGTAGTAAAAATAGATATATAGATCGATAGACATATAGACATACAGACAAATCGACATATAGATATATAGACATTTAGATGGATAAAAAACTAATATATAAACAGATATACAGATAGATAATTAGACAAAGAGACATATAGATTGATATATAAATAGATAGATTAAATAATAGATAGATATAGATAGATAGATAGACATGTAGATTATTGATTGATTGATGGATTGAGATCAATAAATGATAGATATTTGAAGAAATATAGATAGATATATAGGCCGATAGATAGCTAGATAGGCAAGTATTAGATAGATAAATTGATTGATAGATAGATAGAATGAAAACAAATTGATAAATATTTAAATAGACAAATAAAGAGAAAGAAAAGAGAGATGATAGAAATGAAATTAGATAGATAGATAGACAGATAGACAGATAGACAGGTAAATAGATAGACAGAAAGAGAGATAAACAAATAGACAGATTAAATAGATAGACAGATAGATAGATATAAAATATAGATAGAAGATAAACATATATATAGATAGTGTGTTATATAGATAGACAAATATATAGATATACAGATAATTATGTAGATAGGTAGACAAGGTAGACAAGTAGACTGAAGATAGAAAATAGTGAAAACAAATTGATATATTGAAGATAGAGAGATAGAAAGAAAAAAGGTTGTTAGTTTTTTTAAAATAGAAAAAATATAGATAGACATATAGACGGATGGACTGAAAGACATATAGACATATATACAAATAGGCAAATAGACAAAATAGACAATAGGCAAATAAAAAATATATATATAGATCAATACACACAAAAGATATATATAAATAAACATATAAATAGATTGATAAAACGATATATAGACAAATAGATAGTCATTATAGCAAGATATATTTATAGATACATATAGATAGTTAGACAAATATACAAATTGATAAGATAGACAGATAGATAGATATACATATTGAGAATTACACGATAGAACATATAGATAGATTGATAGATAGACTGATAGTAAATAGACAGATAGAAAGGTAGCTAGAGATAGATAGATAGATAGATAGATAGATAGAGATCTAAATCATTGATATATTAATATATATATATATATAATATATATAATATTATATATATAGATATATAGATAAACATATAGACTGAAAGACAAATATACAAATAGATAAATAGGCAGATAGAAAATAGATAGATAGAGATAAATGGACAGATAGATGGATAGATAGATAGATAGATAGATAGATGTTTGATTGATAGACATATAAATAGAGAATGATAGACAGATAAATAGAGAGACAGATAGAGAGACTTATAGATAGTAGATAGACATATATATAAATGAAAAATATAAAGATAGATAGATATCCATATAAACAAATAGCCAATTAGAAAGATAGAACTGATAGATAGATAGAAATAAAGAAGATAGATAA
>JAREIK010001623.1:0-28448 GCA_029783825.1 Sapria himalayana | reverse complement strand
TATTACAATAGTTTGAACTAGAGATATTAGATAGAAATATACATTTATCAAAATTTAAAATAGCTTATCAATACTAGAAATAGAAGATAGAAAAGTTGTTGAAGAAGATATTAGATAGTTTTTTTTACTTGAACAAATTATGGTATTGAATGAAATGTAACTCCATGATATGTAGTATTTACATGAACCTTTCCTTGCAGGTAGTACTCTATCAAATAATGAGCAAAGTGTTATAGATGGGAGATTAGTAGTATCTTGCAATAATGTCACTTTTGGCTCATACTCTCACTAATTTGTGAAACATGTTCATATTTGTGCTCGAGTATTTTTCTCTCAAATTAATATTGAATATTACATATATATGCATAAATATATTTGTGCATATAAATTTCCCTACAAAACACACACATTTAGACATCCTATACATTACTGATACATTATATATCAGCATACACATTTTATACTTTGTAGATATTCACACATGTATCTAATTTTCAAAGTACTGTGTATATACTCATATGCATGCATATACTACTGTACACCCACACAAACACATCATATACCTATATACATATTGTATTTTAAGTTACACATGGAACTATATATGTGTGTGTGTGTGTGTGTGTGTGTGTGTGTAAATGTATTTAAACTTTTTTCATTTTGAAAATTTAATTAAAATAAATTATTTATATTGTACACATTTTAAAATAATGTAAATTCTTTATATTTAAAACAAATATATTTGTGTATGCGTGTGTGTGAGTGAGTGAGTGTGTGTTGAGTTGAGTGGTGTGTGTGTGTGAAGTATTTGTTTGCGCAATAAATTGTGAATTAAATATATGAGCTTCTATTTTATTCAAAATTTGTTTTTTTAATATTTATATTAAAATAACTATTATTATCTTATATAAATAAATGAAGTTGGCATATTTGTAAATTATTTTGGTTTTACAATTATGTTAAATATTAAAATATAGTTCATAAATAGATAATGTTGTTTTGTTTTTCTATATATTTTTTTTATTATAATATTAGTGTCTGATAATTTCAACCTATTATTTTTTATTATAATAAATTTATAGAAACTTTAAAATTCAAATAAATATAATGTAGTGCATTTAAATACATGCCTTTAATGTTTTGTGAAAAAATAATTATTTCTTTAATTTATTCAAAAAATAGAGTACCATATAAATACAAGAGTAACTTTTTCTACAAGTAATTATTTTTTTTATTTTATTCAAATATATAAATGACCATATAAATATATGAATTTGTTTTTTTAAATAATTATTTTTAGATTTTTTTTTCAAATTTAATACATTACAATGTTTTTTTTGTAATTAATAGATACATTTCAAACATTGTTTATTTATAATACATATAACATATTGAATATTATGATGTGAAAATTTATTTTGAAATAAATTTTATTTTTAAACTTTTTTCTTTGTAAATTGAAACATCACATATAATATTAGAAATTTTTTATAATATTTATTACACAAATATATTTTATTTATTTTGAAATTTACAAAATGAATTTTAACAAATGAACATTTTAATTAGAAATCAATTATAGTTAAATGATATTAAGTGAAACAAAAATACAAACACTAAACATATTAAATCATAATGATTTATGCAAACATATAAAATGCAATAAAAAAACATTTGAGGTTAAAAAAATTAAATTTCAAGTTCCTAAAATATATGGGAAAATGATAAAAATTATACAATATCCAAAAAAACATGTATGAATGAGATGAATGATAGAATGGATATTAAGTTTCTTAAGCATGTAGTTATACATGTGTGTAGATGTAGTTATAAATAGTATTTTTCATATAATTATATATATTTAGACATATGGCTATGTATAGGTATTGATGTAGATAAATACATTTATATATAGTAATATGTTGATATACATATTGTTAAATACATTTATATATAGTTATATATCTAATATCTATATTATATATATATATATATATATATATATATATATATATATATATATATAGTATATGTATATTAAATATATGTTTGTTATATTTATATATAGTTATGTTTATGTATACTATTTTTATAGTTATAAATATAGTAAAATACACATATTGTTAATACACTTATGTTTATGTATACTATTTATGTATACTATTTATATATAGTTATGATATTGATGTATATATCAAGTCGGCATACATTATACTGTTTATGTATATTGTTTATATAGTTATGTATATTAATGTAGATAAATACATTTATATATATATTGCTAAATACATTTATATATTGTAATATATATATATTAAATATACGTTGTTCTATTTATATATAGTTATGTTTATGTATTCTAGTTTTATAGTTATAGATATATTAAAATACACTTATAAAGAAATTCAAATTATATCGCACATGCATATTGATGTATAGTTATGTTTAAATACACTTATATAAAATACACTTATGTTATGTATACTATTTAATTATACTATTTATATATAGTTATGTATATTGATATAGATATTAAGTCGGCATACCTTATACATTTATGTATACTATTTATGCATACTGTTTATATATAGTTATGTATATTAATGTAGATACATACATTTAAATATAGTAATATGTTTATATACATATTGTTAAATACATTTATACATAGTTATATATCTATATATGTATATGTATATGTATATTAAATATACGTTGTTATATTTATATATAGTTATGTTTATGCATACTATTTTTATAATTATAAGCATATTAAATACACTTATATAAGAATTCGAATTATATAACACATGCATATTGATGTATAGTTATGTTTAAATACCCTTATATAAAATAAACTTATGTTTATGTATATAGTTTATGTATACTATTTATATATAGTTATGTATATTGATGTAGATATCAAGTCAGCATACCTTATACTGTTTATGTATATTATTTGTATATAGTTATGTATATTAATATAGATAATTACATTTATATATAGTTATATGTTGATATACATATTGTTAAATACATTTAAATATATCTATATATATATCTATATTAATTATACGTTGTTATATTTATATATAATTATGTTTATGTATACTGTTTTTATAGTTATATATATTATAAAATACACATATAAGAAATTCAAATTATATCACACATGCATATTGATATATAGTAATGTTTAAATATACTTTTTTTAAATATTTGTTTATTAATTATAGCCCTCTCTTTGGCGGAGGAATACCCTTTTTACAAGCTACATCTACCCTTTCCCCTCTTACATCCTTTCCCATTTTCAAAAAATAAAACTTTAATTTACATGTATATTTCCTAATTGAAACATAACAACTAGGTTTCCTTTCTAATTGGGCCTTCCTTTGCATCTTTTTCCTTGATCTTATTCTCTTTTCTTTTTCCATTTAGCCTCACTCTACTTCTTATATCAGGTGCTATATTGCCTTATTCCTTCTTTCACTTGTTTTGGCTGGATATTTTCTATATAAACTCTAAATTTCTACAACAACAAAGAAAAGAAAGCACCCCCAGGGTATAACTTATTCCCTCTGTTTACCTTTTTGTTTGATCCACTTGAATCTAACGTTTAGTCCTCTTTGCTATTTTTCCCATTGTGCTGATTTGAGGCTTTATCTGCTCCTCGAATCCTTTGTCGTTCATTTAATCTGAAGTAACCTTCTTCTTCCCCCCTTGGATTGGTTCTGATCTGATTAGTGCAGCATCTCTTCTCCCTGATTCCTATTCTAAACACTAACAGTTCCTAGTACCTATTGACGTAAATAAAATAACACATGACATTACTTTCTTTCCAAAAATAAACTTTTACAGACATCAATACAATACAAACTAAATTACTTATACTGACACAGACACTTATTCAGACTCCCTGCTGGATCCTCTTGATTTTCCTGTGCTGCAGAAAACACAAAAATGCAAACCAACACAAAGAGCCAATTCCAAAATAGACCACTACTGTATCTTATCCTTATTTATATTTCATCTTAAATCTTTTTATATATCGTGCGGAGACAAAAATTCCTCCACACAGCAAATTATACCCCCCCATAACAATTAAATTCATTATTAGATTTTATAATTTTTCACCTAGATATTCTTAAATTCTCGGCTTTAACAAGAGAAAAATCCCTACCTTTCACTCTTAGGTATGGGAAGGCAAGTTTATCCAGTCTTGCCAATCCCTTTAGTTTTTCTGGCATAGTCCTCTCTACATACTCAACATCCCCTTTACTCATTCCTATTTTAGCGAGGCAGTCTGCTAGCGCATTGGCCTCCCTATAAATATGTAAAATATTTGCATTTAATTCATTAACAAGATTTTTTATTATTTCACTCTCCTCCTCATACTTCCATAATGATACTTTTTTCATTACCAAATTAACTAAAGTCAATGAATCTACATGTATTTGTAGGTTATTAATGTCTAGCTCTTTACAGATATACAACCCTTTTTTTAATGCAATAATTTCTGAGTGAAGAGCTGAGGAAGCTTTACCTGAAAGAGTGAATGCTTTAATGATACTTTCTTGAGAATCTTTTATTTCCCATCCTCCTCCTCCTGCCCATATATCCCTATTAGCTACCATCCGTGTTAAGGGATATCTTTCCTTCTGGGAGCTTACTCCAACTTATGCTCTTTACCTTATGTGTCTTAGTCTTTTTAATAGTGAGTAACCATGTATTTTTGAGTTTTCTAACCATATCTATATTCTCAACATTCAAGGGTTTAATATTCGATATATTACTGATTTCCTTCCTAATATCTTTTAATATTTCAACTGAGTTCATTCTGATTCCTTCAAATCTACTCTTGTTTCGAGCTTTCCATAGACTCCAAATGACAATGTGTGGGAGATTTTGAGTTAGCCAATTGCTAACAGTACTTCTTGAAGTGTAAGTTCCCCATTTTTTAAGTTTTTCTATTAACCCTTCATGTTTACTACATATTTGATTCAATTTCTCCAGCTCTTTTCAGACTCTTGCTGCTATCCTTCCTTTCAAAAATAAATGGTCGGTAGATTCTACTGCTTCCTGGCAGTAGTCACATCTTGATGCCATTTTTATTCCTTTTCTTTGAATATTACTATCTACTGGTAAAGCTTTAACAAGTACTTTCCATGTAAGTGAACTCATTTTTTGCGGGATGTCCACTTTCCAAGCCCATTTGAATAATGCTTGTGCTGGTTTCTTCTTTTTGATTAGTTCTTTTACCGATTTTAAAGTAAAATTCCCTTGCGGGTTCAGTGTCCATTTTCATCCACTTTTTTTAATATCGAATGTGATTCTACTATTTCTTTTTGTTTTTCCATTGATTTCCAAATATTTGAAGCCTTTTTTAGAGTCTTAGTCTTAGACCCTTCATATTTAGCTCTCATGAACTTTGCCCACAAACTCTCACCTTCTTTTAACCTCCAGCACCCTTTGCAGTCCCATGTTGTGGCCATGTCCTGCAGTCTGATGATGCCCAAACCTACATCCTCTTTTGGGAAGCATATATCATCCCAGTTCTTCTAGTGAAGCTTAAACTTACCCACTTTTTTCCCACATAAAAAGGTAGCCATGTCCATTTCCAGTTTCTTAATAAATTTGGTAGGTGGATGAATAGCTGCTAGGATATTAACCAGCATGCTGGGGAACGTGGGAGATTAAAGTAATCCTACCCCAAAACCCAGTAGCTCCTCCTTCCAACCTGCTATTTTTCTTCTTAATTTTTTTTGTGATGATGTTAAATAATTCTCTCTCAGTCTACCCTCATATATTGAGCAGCCTATATACATTAAAGCCCCTTTATTTTGGATAAAACTAGTAATTTTTATAATCTTTTTGGCCACTTTTTCGGATGTTTTTGATGATAACAAAAATTGACTTTTCTTTTTATTTACAACTTGCCTCGTTTCTTTCTCAAAAATTTGCAGGAGATCCATAAGATTCCTCAGCGATCTAGAAGTCTTGTTTGTGAAAATTATGAGGTCATCCGCATACGCTAGACAACCTATTCTAAGAGTATTAATTAGCTGTCTAAATGGAATGATCTTGCCCGCTGCCATTCTTTTATTTAAATTATGAATTAATAATTTTAAATAAATATCGAATAATAAAAGAGACAGGGAATCCCCTTGTCTTAAACTTCTTTTCGGTTTAAATTCCTCTCCTTTCTGACCGTTTACAATAACTTTTACCCATACACTTGTGACACGTCTATATATTAAATCTATACATAATTCAGAGAAGCCAAACTTTCTCAATACAAAACAGAGTGTGTCCCATTCAATTCTATCAAATGCTTTAGACAAATCCAGTTTTACTACTAGATTATTCCCTCTTGTTTTAATAGCTATCTCTTTCATCATTCCAGCTGCCAATTTTATATTTTCAATCATTAACCTATTTTTAACAAAACCCGTTTGCTCCTGGGATATTATTTCTGGTAAAATAGTGATTAACCTGCTTTGTAGAATTTTTGCTAGAATATTATATATAGCATTACATAAGCTAATAAGCCTATAGTCTTCACATATTTGTGGTGATTCCTTCTTTGGAATTAGCACAATAAACGAATTAGCCCATGCCTTAGGTATATCTGCACCTACAAAAAAACTTGCAACTGTAGAAACAAGCTCTTTTTTAAGAGTATTCCAACTTGTATGGAAAAAGAAATTATTCCAACCATCTGATCCTGCTGCGCTGTCCTTATCCAGGCAAAAGACAATATTTTTAACTTCTTCAACCGGAATCATTTCCAACTTATTATTTTGTTTCTTTGTAACATATGTTTTAATTTCATTCATTAATGAATTGCATTCGTTACTAATTGAGCCGCATAAATGTTTTGTAAAGAATTCATCAAAGATGATTCCTAATTTTTTATCTTCTTCTACCCAGATTCCATGATCATTTTTTATACCTTTTATTTTGTTCTTATGAGTTTTGATTTTACACATAGTATGAAAAAATTTGGTATTTATATCCCCATCTTTAAGACATTTAATCTTCGCTCGCTGTTTCCAGTATATTTCTTCCATATGTAATCTAAGCCTCAATTTTCCATTGACTTTAGTTAGTTTGTTTCTAATTTCTTCATTTTAGGAATTTTCATATTCTAATTCCAGTTTCTCCACTTCTTCCTCCTCCGCCTTTATTTTTTGGTTTATAATTCCAAAACCATCTTTATTCCATAGGGTTAAGCATTTTTTTAATCTATATAGCTTACACATTAGAACCTGCATAGGCTTTCCTATAACTGGCTCTAACCAGAATTTTCTCACCACCTTTTCAAATTCTGGGTGCTTTACCCACATATTTTGAAATTTAAAATTGCCCGTAGTATACTGACTCTTATTGATGGAAATGAGCAATGGACTATGGTCAGAGCAAGTTCATTTTAAATGTTTGAGCCCTGTAACCCCCTGAGAGGCTACCCACTTCGCATTACACAGAACCCTATCTAACCTTGCCCAGATTGCCCCTCTTTTCCGCCAGTTATTACACCAGGTATAGCTTGAACCTATAAAATTCACTTCCATTAGCTTTGTACTAGTGATAGTGTCATTAAATTGTGACATGGCTACTTTGTCTGGGATTTTACCTCCTTTCTTTTCTTTCACACTTCTAATTATATTAAAGTCCCCACCTATGATCCATGAGGTGTCTTTCTTCACTATGTCATGCATTTCCTTCCATAATTCTAACCTTTCTTTTTTATTATTTTTAGCATACACTGTCGAAATTATAACCTCTGCATTTATTTTAGATTTAAAGTGAACTACTTGTTCTGTGTCTTTAATTATTATAATATTTATGTAATTGTGCCACATGATCCAGAGCTTACCATTTGAATTAACATATGCATTATTAAACCCTAATAGTTTACTATATTTACTCAATTGGTCCTTCTGAATCATAGGTTCCGCTATAATTTCCGGAGAGATTCTATGAATTTTTATTAAACTTTTTAGTCTATTTAACGAGGGGTTATTTTCCACCCCCCTAATATTCCAATAAAGATATCTATCCATTTAAGTTAGATTTTGCTTGTGCTCTTGTTGTGCATTTAGACTCATTCGTTCTATTCAAATGCTTCTTCTTGTTCCTTGGCAACTTGTATATATTTGAGGTATCTTGCATTATTTGAATATATTTTTTCTTGCTGTCCAAGGTGCGTAGCCATTCTTTTGATAGCTTCCATTGCTTGAGCTCTTGTAAGTTTTTCCCAATCCTCTTAGTACATTTCTAAATCATCTTTTATTTTTTCCAAAACATCCTCCTCTATTACTTCTTCCCTCCCTATTTATGGACAATTGAACACTTCTGAATTTTCATCTGGAAAATCCATAACATCCTCATTTATCCATTCTAAATCCTCCTCCTTCTCCTTTAATACCCTTCTTAATTTATGCCTCTTTCGCCCTTCCTCCTTAGCTTTACTTCATTGCAGCCTTCTTCTACCACTCCCTCTATACTATTCTCTACTTCCCTCACTAAATCCTCATTGCTACCTCCTTCCTCCTCATAAATAACTAGTTCCCTGTTTCTGCCCCCTTTCTCCTCTAAGCTCCCTTCTGAATCATTTCCTGCAATTTCAGGTGATTCTCCCCTATCTCTCAACTGTATATGTTGATCCTTCCTAACCCATTTTGCCTCTTCTTTCCTCTAACATTCTGCTCCATCCCCTCAGCCCCCAGCCTACAATCTCTCAAATCATGACCTATTCTTTTACATACTAGGCAGTATGGAGGCAAGTTCTCGGGCATTACAGATTGCCAATACCTTTTTCCCTACTCTCCCTCTCTACTACCTATCCATAATTTATACGGTGGCTGTGAGAGTAAGGTACACTCTACACACACCCTTGCATTGTTAGGCCTTCTCATTGAGACTGTTGCCTCATCCCTCAGCATAGACTTACCAAAAGAAGAAGAAATGACAAACAGAGCATGTTTATTGTACAGAAACAATGGTAGATTAGGTAATGAGAACCATACTAGGGCTAGAGGCACTTCTTCGTGTGGGCTGAAGTATTTCGTCCACTTCAGAATGTTTAAATACACTTATATAAAACACACTTATGTATATGTATATGATTTATATATAGTTTTGTATATTGATGTAGATATCAAGTCGGCATACCTGCTATGCACCATCAACATCCACACAATGAGAATGCATTATATCATAGATACTTGAAGTATGTATACGAATAAGTTTATATAAGCAATCCAAGCATACAATGGTGATTGGTGATTAAAGAAGAAGAATTTAAGAAAAAAAATTAACAGAATCAATACACAAACTCTTGTATTTAGATAATAGATGAAAAATTGGGTAGAAAATGAATCTCAAATCAATAACAAATTATTGCTTAATCTTCAAATAAGTTTTGATGCGTCGGTGATGAGATATAGATGGTGGACTATGGAGAATATGTGCTTCACTTATTAGAGTTGTTTCTAGAGTCTCAACAAGTGATTATATATATTACCAAAATATTTATATTTTTAATTATAAAAACATTAAAAAACAATATATATATAAAATACAAAAATACTCATTTATTTTTTTTACCATCAAAATTTTTTCAAGAAAATTAATGTGTGTGTAGCAAGGTACACATGAAAAATAAACACCTTACAATTTTTTATTATAATATTAATTAAATAATAAATATATAAACAATTTAAAAAAATATATGTTTAGCCTTATAAAAAAATATCAAATAGCAACAAAATTAACAAACTTCATATAATAAGACATACATGAAAAGATGATTTGTCTTCTAGCCACTCTCCTAAGAGTTGAAAAATACTTTAATATTAAAAAATATATAAAAATTTATATTTTATGGTTATAAATTTTTATGAATTCATATTAATTTTTATGAAGATAATATGAAATAATTTTAAAGGCAGAAAATTTCATATTATTTGATATCATTAATAATTTTTAAAATTCAAAAAATTTTTAAAGTGAGAAGATAATTAAAAAAAGTTATATTTATTATTTTAATAAAGACTTAATGTTAAAAGCTAATAGTAAAAATATTATTCAATTGTTTAATTCTTATAAATTTTAGCAGGAATAAACGCCTATGTATTTATTTTTTAATATTAATTTATTTTCTTTTAACTTTATTAAAAAAATTTATATTTTTATTATATTTCTATATTTTCAAATTTTGTATTAATTATTTTATTAAAAGTTTCTTATAATCATAAAATTTTTTTATACTTGTAATAATATTAATATTTACTAGTTTATTTGTCAATTCAAATATATTTGAATTTTTTTTATTTTATCATACAATGAATTATTTTACATTTATATTAGTTGAAATTTTAATATATGTTAATTTAATTTTTAAAATATCGAAAAAATTTATTATACTTTTTGAATTAATTATATAATATTAATTTAATACAGATTTTTAAGTTTCTTAAATAAAAAATTTTAGAAAAATTTTTTGTATACTTTTTTTAAAAATTAATACATCATAAAAATAGTTATTTTAGTCCTTATTAATATAATTTTTTTGTATTTTTATATTTTAAAATTATTTATTTATTATATCCCTTTTTTAAAATTTTACGGAAAGAATATATCTTTCAAGTATCGCTCATCTATAGACCATTAACATATATTTACTAAACAAAAATAAATAAAATATTAAAACTAATAATAAATTAAAAAAATTAAATAATTAAATATTGGCTAGAAAAATTTTGTTGCTAAATCTGTCATATGTTCGAGATTTAATTAGCTAGGGACATTTTGTCACTAAATCCATCGCTTTATTCTGGATTTAATTTTCTAGGGAAGTTCCATCGCTAAATCTGTTGATATATTCTGGATTTAATGAATTAGGGAAGTTTCGTTACTAAAATCAATTGCTATATTCAGGATGTAATTGGCTAGGGAAGTTTTATCTCTAAAAATCATCGCTATATTCAATACGTAATTAGCTAGGGAAATTCCATCACTAAATTCGTCACTATATTTTGGGATATAATTAGCTAGAGAAATTCCATCGCTTAATCCGTCACAAAATTTTGTATTTTATTAGCTAGGAAAATTTCATCACTAAATACGTGGCTAAATCCATTGTATATTCATGATTTTATTAGCTATGGAAATTCTGTAGCTAATCCATTACTAAATTCCCAGCTTTTCTTGAGCGGAATTTATGAAAATATTCTGTCGCTAATCCATCGCTAATCCATTGCTAAATTCCTTGATTTTTTAGAGTGGAATTTATGTAAATATTCTATCGCTAATTCGTCGCTAATATGTTGCAATTTTTTATTTCAATAAAAAAATCATAAATCTCTTGTTATTCCCTAGCTAATCCATCGTAATTTAGCTAGGGATTGATCCCTAGCTAAAATTCCCTAGCTAAATAAATATGTTCTTGTAGTAAAATAGATATATAGATAGATAGACATATAGACATACAGACAAATCGACATATAGATATATAGACATTTAGATGGATAAACTAATATATAAACAGATATACAGATAGATAATTAGACAAAGAGACATATAGATTGATATATAAATAGATAGATTAAATAATAGATAGATATAGATAGATAGATAGACATGTAGATAGATTGATTGATTGATTGATTGATTGATCAATAAATTGATAGATATTTTGAAGAAATATAGATAGATATATAGGCCGATAGATAGATAGATAGGCAAGTATTAGATAGATAAATTGATTGATAGATAGATAGAATGATAAACAAATTGATAAATATTTAAATAGACAAATAAAGAGAAAGAAAGAGAGATTGATAGAATGAAAATTAGATAGATAGATAGACAGATAGACAGATAGACAGGTAAATAGATAGACAGAAAGATAGATAAACAAATAGACAGATAAATAGATAGACAGATAGATAGATATAAATATAGATAGACAGATAAACATATATATAGATAGTGTGTTATATAGATAGACAAATATATAGATATACAGATAATTATGTAGATAGGTAGACAAGTAGACAAGTAGACTGATAGATAGATAAATAGTGAAACAAATTGATATATTGATAGATAGATAGATAGATAGAAAGAAAAATAGGTTGTTAGTTATTTTTTAAAATAGAAAAATATATAGATAGACATATAGACGGATGGACTGAAAGACATATAGACATATATACAAATAGGCAAATAGACAAATAGACAATAGGCAAATAAAAATATATATATATAGATCAATACACCAAAAGATATATATAAATAAACATATAAATAGATTGATAAAAAGATATATAGACAAATAGATAGTCATATAGCAAGATATATTTATAGATATACATATAGATAGTTAGACAAATATACAAATTGATAGATAGACAGATAGATAGATATACATATTGAGAATTACACAGATAGACATATAGATAGATTGATAGATAGACTGATAGATAAATAGACAGATAGAAAGGTAGCTAGATAGATAGATAGATAGATAGATAGATAGATAGAGATATAAATCATTTGATATATATATATATATATATATATATATATATATATATATATATATATATATAGATATATAGATAAACATATAGACTGAAAGACAAATATACAAATAGATAAATAGGCAGATAGACAAATAGATAGATAGATAGATAAATGGACAGATAGATGGATAGATAGATAGATAGATAGATAGATTGTTTGATTGATAGACATATAAATAGATAGAATGATAGACAGATAAATAGAGAGACAGATAGAGAGACTTATAGATAGATAGATAGACATATATATAAATTGAAAAATATAAAGATAGATAGATATCCATATAAACAAATAGACAATTAGAAAGATAGACTGATAGATAGATAGAAATAAAGAAAGATAGATAATAAAATAGACAAACAAATAAATATATCGATAGACATACAGATACATAGATAGATAAATAAAGATACAGACAGAGAGATAGACAGCTTGACAAATAGACAAAAAGTCATAAGGACATAAAGACATAAAGACATATAGGCATATATTCTGATAGACAGGTAGAGTGATAAAAAATAGACTGAATGATTGATAAATAAATAAATTTTTATATAGACAGACAGACAGATAGATAGATAGATAGACAAATAAATAAATAAATCAATAGACAGATAGACAGACAGACAGACAGACAGATAGACAGATAGACAAACAAATAGACACAATGATAAATAGAAAAATAAAAAGATAGATAGATATACATATAAACAGATATAGGATTAGAAAGATAGACTGATAGATATATAGAAATAAAGAAAGATAGCTAGATAAATAGACAAATAGATAGAAATATCTATAGATAGATAGATAGATATATAGATAAATATATAGATAGATAGATAGATAGACGGATAGATAGATAGACATCTAGACAGATAGACATAAAGATATAGTGACATAAAGATATATAGACATATATTCTGATAGACAGATAGAGTGATAAAAAATAGACTGAATGATTGATAAACAAATAAACTAATAAACAAATAGATAGAAATGATAGATTGATAAATATATAAATAAATAAATAGATAAATAGACAGATAGATAGACATATAAAAAATAGACAAATAGAAATATAGATAGATATACATATAAACAGATAGACAATTAGAAAGATAGTCTAATAGATAGATTGATAGAAATAAAGATATATAAATAGATAGATAGATAGATTGACAGATTATTAGATAGATTGATTGATTGATTGATAGAAAGATAGATAGACAGATAGAGAGATAAACAAAAAGATAGATAGACATATAGACAGATAGGCATATAGATAGAAATATAGACAAACAGATAAATAGATAAATACATTCATAGATTGACAGAAAGAGAAATAGACAAATAGATAGATAAATATATAGATAGATAGATAGATAGACAAGTAGACAGACAGATAGATAGATAGATAGATAGACAACTAGATAGATAGACATAAAGACATATAGACATATATACTCATAGATAGATAGAGTCGTAGAAAATTACACTAAATGACTAATAAACAAATAAACTAATAGACAGATAGATAGACAGACAGACAGACAGATAGATAGATAGATAGATAGATATAGAGATAGATAGATAGATATATACATAGATTAATAGATTGGCAAGTAAATATATAGATTAATAAATAGATAAACATATAGAATGATAGAATGATAGATAGATAAACATATAGACAGATAGGCAGATAGAAAGATAACAGATAAATAGACAAATAGATGTAAGGATAGATAAATAGATAGATAAACAGATAGATAAATATGTAAATAATATGTTTGATATTTAGATAGATAGATAATTTGACAATTAGGTAGATATACAAATTGACATATAGAATTATAGACAAATTTTTAGAAAGATTGCTATAGAAATAGGTAGATAGATAGACAGGCTGATAGATACAGAGATAGATAGATACATAGATAGATATATTATTGATAAATTAGTAGGCAGGTAGGTATATAGATAGATAGATAGATAGGAGGATAGATAAGTAGATAGTAATATAGATATATAGATAGATAGATTGGTTGATTGATAAATAGATAGATACATAGATAAATAGATAATTAGATAGATAGATAAATAATTAGATATATAGATAGATAGATACAAAGATATATAATTAGATTGGTTGATTATTTGATTAAAATATATATATATATATAGAAAGTTAGATAGATAGATAGATATAACAAATAAACAAAAATACATATAGACAAATTGTATATAGAAAAAAAGATATATATATATATATATATATATATATATATATAGTTAGGTAGATAAATAGACAGATAGACAGATTGTCAGATAGACAAATAGATAGATATACAAATATACTTATTGATAGATGGACATATAGATAGATAGAAATATAGATGGATAGAAAGATAGATAGAAAAATAGAGATAAAGATACACAAATAAACAGATAGACAAATTGACAGATAGATAGATTGATAGATAGACATATAGATTGATTGAAAAATTGATAGATAAATAGATATACATACATATAGAGAGATAAATAAATTGATTGATTGATTTATTGATACATAAATTTATATATATATATATATAGATAAATATGCAAATAGAAAGAAATATATATATATAGATAAATAGGAAAATAGAAAGAAAGAAAGATTAATAGATAGACATATAGACATATAGAAAGATAGATATATAACTAGATAGACAGATATAAAGATAGAAAGATGGATATATAGACATATTGATAGATAAACATATAGATAGATAGACAGATATATAGATAGATAGATATATAGATTGATAAATAGATAGAGAGATAGGTAGATAGTTTGATAGATAGATAGTTAGATAGATAGATATGTACATATATAGATAGATATTTAGATATAAAGATAGATGTATAGATAGATAGATCGAAGGTAAGTAGATATATTGATAAATAGATAGATAGACAGATAGAATGAATGATAGATAGATAGATATAAAAAACAGATAAATAGAATGATAGATAAATAGAAAGATTGATAGATATATAGATAGCTAAATGGATAGAGGGATAAACATATAGACAAATAGACAAATATATAAATAGATAAATAAATAAATAGATTAGTAGATAATAAGATAATAATATAGATAGATTGATAGATAAAGAGAAACAAATTGATATATATATAAACAAAAAATAGACAGATAAATAATTAAATTATTAGAATGATAGATAGTTATATAGATTGATAGATAAATATATATATATATATATATATATAAATAGATAGATAGAAAGATAGAAAGATAAATAGATAGATAGATAAATAAAAAGATAAATCGATAGATAAATATATAGATAGAAAGAAAGATTGATTGATAGAAAGATTGGTTGATTGATTGATACATTTATAGATAGACAGACATACAGATAGATAGATAAACAGATAAATATATATTTAAGATAGAAATATAGCCAGATAGACAAATTGATACATAGATTGATAAATACATAGATAGAAAGACTAAAAGACAGATAGACCAATAATAGAAAGATAGACTTATAGATAGATAGATATACAGATAAATAGTTAGATATAAACACAGATACACATTAAGATAATTATACATATAGACAGATAGATATATATATATATAGTATAACATAAATACATATAACAGATATACATATTGACAAATAGATTGTAGATAGATAGATAGATAGGTAGAGAGATAGATATATAGATATACAGACAGACAGATATATAGTTAGTTAGATAGATAAAAATATTTATAGACAAATAAAATCATAGAATGATAGAATGACAGATAGATATATAGATATATAAACATATATATATATATATATACTAAAAGAAAGATATATAGATATACATATAGATAGATAGACATATAGATAGATAGTTAGATTGACAAATAGTCAGAAACATAGATTGAAAAATAAAAAGATAGACAAATTGATAGACTAACAAATAGATAGACAAGATAGACAGACAAATAAATAGATACATAGATAGATAGGTTGATAGGTACATAGATAGGTATATAGATCGAAACATAGATAGAAATTTAGATAAATAAATAGAAAGATTGATAAATCGACATAAAGATAAATAAATAGATAGAAAAATAAATAGATAGGTAGATCGACAAATACACACACACACACACACACAATTAGATAGATAAAAAAATTGACAGACAAATAGATCAATAGATAGACAGGTATATAGATAGATAGTAGATATAGAGACTATTATATTGATAAATAGATAGATAGGAAAATAGATAGATAAATAGGAAAATAGATAGATAGAGAGATAGATTGATTGATTGACAGATTGACAAATTAATAGATAGATAGACATATAGACAGATAGTTTGAAAAGAAGTTTGATAGATATATAAATAGATAGACAAATAGACACATAGATAGATTGATAGATAGATAAACAAATAGATAGATAGACATATATACATATATATAGATTTACAGATAGAATAATAATCAAATAGTCTGATAAACTCTTAGAATTATAGATAGATAGATAGATAGATAGAAATACTAATAGACAGATAGACATATAAATCAATTTACATATAGATAATTTATTAGATAGATATATAGACGCATACATTTTTAGATAGATTTACAAATATACAAATAGACAGACAGATATATATATATATATATATATATATAGATCGATAGATAGATAGATAGATACACACATAGACACCTTGAAAAATAGATAGAAAGATAGACATCTAGAAAGATAGACTGATAGACATATGGATATAGGAATAGATAGACAAATTTTAAGATAGATAGATAAACGGATAGATAGAGAGGCTAATAGACATAAAGATAAATAGACAGACAGACAGGTAGATAGATAGATAGATAAATAGATTGATTGATTGATAGATATAAATACATATAAAAAGAAAGATAGATAGATAGATAAATAGATAGATAGCTAGACAGATAGATAGATCGAAAGATTGATAGATAGACATATTAACATATAGTCAAATAGACATATTGAAATATAGAAAGATTGACAAATGGATAGATAGAAAGATAGATAGATAAGTGGATAGAAAGATCAACAGATAAATATTTAGAAATATACACATATAAACTGATAGATAGATAGATCGATAGATAGTTTGATTGATAGACACAAAGGTTTATTGAAAAATAGATAGATAGATAGATAGACAGAGAAAGAGACATATAGATAGATAGATTGATAGATTGATTTAATGATTGATTGATTTATTGATTTATTGATTGATATATTGATAGATAGATAGGTAGATATAAAGATAGATAGAAGATAGATAGATAAATTGCTAGATTTAAAGATAAAATGATAGAATTATAGAGATAGATAAATAAACAAATAGACAGATAAATAGATAGATAGATAGACAAATAGATATATAGATAGAAAGATAGATAGACAAACATACAGAAAGACAGACTGATTGATAGATAGATAGACAGATAAATAGATATACACATAGATTGATTGATAGATAAAAATATACAAAGATAGACAGATGGACAAATAGTTAGGTATATAGGTTGACAAGTTGACCAGTAGATATATAGACAGCTAGATAGAAAATAGACAAACGAATAGATAGATAGATAGATAGATATCTAGATAGACTAATAGATAGATAGATAATCATATATATAGTTAGATAGATAGATATATATATATATATATATATATATATATATATATATATATACACACACACACAAATAGATAGATAGATAGATAGATAATAAAATTGATAGATAGGCAGATAGAAAAATATATAGATAGAAAAATAGATTGATAAATATATAGACAAATAAACAAATAGATAGATAAGTAAATTGATAAATATACACATAAATAGATAGATAGACAGATAGACTGATAGATAGATAGATAGAGATCCAGATATATAGATAAGATAAATAGATAGATAGATAGATAGAGATCCAGATATATAGATAAGATAGATAGATAGATAAACAGATAGACACATAAACATATAGACAATGGATAGATACATAGTTAGATAGATATACAAATAAATAGATATATAGATAGATAGATAGAAAGTTAGATAAATATATAGTCAGATTGACAAATAGATAGAAAGATAGATAGATAAATAGATAGACAAATAGAAAGATAGATAGATATAGAGATTAACAAATAGATAGTTTGATAGATAGATAAATAAATAAATAGATAAAAAATAGATAGAAAAATAGAATCATAGATAGATATATAGTTTAATAGATAGATAGATAAACTGATAGATTGATAGACTAATAGACTAATAGATAGATAAAAAGATTGATAGATCTATACATAGTTAGATATATAGATAGGTAGATAGATAAATAGATAGATAGTCAGTTAGATAGTTACATAGATAGACACGTAGACAGATACACATATATACAAATAGATAGAAAGACAGACAGATAGATAGATAGAAAAATAGGCATATAGATAAAAGACAGATCGACATATAGATAGTTAGATAGATAAATAGACAAATTGATAGTTAGATAGATAGATAAATAGACAGATAGATAAATAGATAAATAGATAGATTGATTGATTGATATATAGATAGAAAGATAGAATAATGGATTGATATATAGATAGATAGAAATCTAGATAGATAGACAAATAAACAGACATACATAATGACTGATAGATAGATAGACTGATAGATAGATAGACTGATAGATCGATAGACTGAATGACTAAACATTTAAACTGATTGACAAATAGATAGATATATATATATATATATATAGGTATATAGATTGATAGATATGTATGCAAGTAGATAAATATATAAACATATAGATAGACAAATAGAATGATAGACTAATGGACATATATATATATAAATATATATATATATATATATATACACACACACACACACACACACACACATATAGACATATAAACATATAGAAAGATATAAAAATAGACAGATAAATAGCTAGCAGTACAAGAAAATGTCTGTTTAGCTTGAGAAATTTAGCTATGGAAAAATTCTTAGTTAAATAGCAAGGCTTTAGCTATGGAATAGAAAGAAATTTTAGATTTTACATTGAATTACAAATTTGTGATGTATTTGGGATGGAAATTTTAGATTTAAAATTGTCCCTAGCTAATATTGTAGTAGATTTTTACAAAGAAAATTGCAAATTTCGCAACGGATTTACCGAAGTGTTTTCCTTATCTAAATCCATAGCTAAATAATTATTTAAAATTTTTATTATGATTGTATATTTATTCGCAAAAAATTATTCCTTAAATATTAATTTTCTCAAAATATATCCATTTAGCTAAAAATTTTTTTAGCTATTTGGGCTAGAGATAATTTTAGTTGCTAATGTTTAATGATTTAACTTTTTTTTAACATATTATTTATTTTAATATTTTATTTGATTTTGTATATTAAATGTATATCATGGTCTATAGATGAGCGATCCTTGAAAGTTACAATCTCTTCATATAATTTTAAAAATAGGATATTATAAATTAATACTTTTAAGAATATGTAAATACAAAAAAAATTTATATTAATATGAACTAAAATAACATTTTTTATGATTATCAAATTTTTAAAAAAGTATACAAAAAATTTTTCTAAAATTATTAATTAAGAAATTTAAAATTTTGTATTTAAAATACATTAAATAATTAATACTATAATTATAATAATTATTAAAGATATTTTAAAAAATAAATAAACATACATTAAAATTTCTACTAATAAAAAACTAAAATAATTCTTTGTATGATTAAATATAAAATAATTAGAAAAATATCTGAATTAATGAATAAACTAGTAAATATTAAAATTATTTTATGTTAAAATAATAGTTTTATGATAATAAAAAACTTTTAAAAAAATAATTACAAAAAAAATTTGAAAATTTTGAATTATAAAAAAAAATTAAAATTTTTTATTAACTTTAAAAGAAAATAAAATAATATTTAAATATAAATACATATATGTTTGCCCTTACTGAAATTTATAAGAATTAAACAATTGAGTCAATTTTTTCCTATTGGCTTTTAATATTCCATCTTTACCAAAATAATTAATATAACTTTTTTTAATGATCTTCTTACTTTAAATAATTTTTAGAACTTTATAAATTATAAATTTTATCAAATAATATGAAATTTTATGCCTTTAAAAATATATCTTATTATCTTCATAAATTTAATATGAGTTCTTAAAAATGTATAACCAAAAAATATATATATTTATATATTTTTTAACATAAAGAGTATTTATAATTCTTAGGAGAGTTGCTTGAAGAACAATCATCTTTTCATGTGTTCCTTGCTATATGAAGTTTACAAAATTTGAAACCATTTAATTTATTTTTCTAGTTGGAAGGCCAAATATCTATTTTTAGAAATTATTTATATATTTATTATTTAATCAATTTAATAATTAAAAATTATAAGGTGTTTGTTTTTTATGCGTGCCTTGCTACACACACATTAAATTATTGAAAATAATTTATTATGTAAAAAAAAGGCGAGTCTATATGGTATATATATATTTATTGTTTTTTAATGTTTTGCTAATTAAAAATTAAAACATTTACGAAATTTTAAAACTTAAAAAACCATATCTTGTTGTCCAGAGAAAACTCTAAGTCTCTAACTAGTGCAACCTGCCTCTCTTTCTCAACACAGATAAATCAAAACAAAACCTAATAGTGGAGTAAGAGTATTTACTTCAGCCATGACTTTCTTATCGATTTGAGGTGTGCCTTCTACCCTTTCTCTTCATCGCTTATCATAATGCAATAGTGTTTATTTTGATTCTAATATTTTTTTTCCAATTTCATATTTTTCCTAGCTTATGTATATTCTCCAATAAACCTGGCTTACTAGTTTCAACATGGATGTGTTCATCTTTTTTCCATCTATTTTGCCACACAGACAGGCTTGTGGTAGTGTGTATTTTTCCACGGATGTGTTAGTCACAAAGAGAGGGTTAGTGTATGTGTTGAGCAGTATGTATATAACAACATATTTAATAATTACCTGATAAATTTTGTAAATAAGATGATCCCAAGATTAATAACACATTAATATATATATACATAACTATATACAAATATAACAACATATATTTAATATATATATATATATATATATATATATATATATATATATATACATACATAATATAAAACTATATATAAATGTATTTAACAATATGTATATCAAAATATAACTATATATAAATGTATATATCTACATTAATACCTATACATAACGATATGTCTAAATATATATAATTACATGAAAAAATATATTTAATTACATCTATAACATGTATAACTACATTTATAACTATATGTATAACTATGTGTGCAATTACACCTGTAACTATAATTATAATTAAAACTTATAACAACATATATATAACTATATGTTTAACTATGTATGTATAACTATTTATATATATTTGTATAACTATATAAAACTCTTTATAACTATATTTAATTTTATTTGTAACTATGTAAACTATTTTTATAACTATATTTAACTATATATAACTATTTTTTAACTATATAATAATTTATAACTATATGTATAATTCTATATAACTATGTTTCTAACAAAGTATACTATATATAAAATAATATATAACTATATATAATTATAATTTACTATATGTATAACTATAAAAACATTATATATAACTATATCTTTAACTACATACATATTTATACTTAAATATAATTAACACTATATAATAATTATATATAAATCTATTTATACATACATATGTATAATTAAATATAATTATATATAAATTTATTTATACTTTAATATACTATAGGTATAAGAACATATAACTATAAATAATTGTCTTTTACTATATGTATAACTATAAAAACTTTATACATAACTATATTTAAATATATAATTAACAATATATATTTAATATACATTTTTATATATTAGTATATACAAATTTATTTAACTATATCTATACCTATGCATAACTATATGTATAAATTAATAAAATTATTTGAAAAAAAATATATTCCTACATGTTTAAATATAAGTATAACTAGATGTGTAACTATATGTATAATCACATGTAACTATATTTATAATTACATGTATAACAACATACAACATTATGTTTACCTATATGTGTATAACTATTTATAAATATTTGTATAACTATATAAAACTCAATATAATTAAATATAATTATATTAGGCATAATTTGTTATCCTGACAATTTTTTAGTAGCTCGTTAAGATTGAACTTGCAACCTCCAAGGAGGTGCACATCTATCTCAAGAATTAGTGTATCGAGCTATTAGTTTTTGATGTGTAAATACACACACACACACACACACACACATCCACCCACATTTAATTGATGTTTATTATATATATTTATATATATGTTTTTTTGTGTGTGTATATTATATATTTTATTGAACACTTGTGGAATAATGTTAAAAAATATCGATTAATATCCAAGCTCATTTAAATTAATTAAAAAAAAACTGAGACATGAATATTAACAAACATATCAAGCATCATTGAACTTCATTAAATTTTTATTTAAAACATTTATTCTTATTAAAAAATTTGTTACATTTTAAAATAATTTGTAATAAATATAATTAAATATAAATCATCAATATATATATAATACATTTGTATATTTTTAAAATGCATCAAAAGACTTAGATTTTGTTATTTTAATTTAATTTTGAGTATTATCAAACATTATTACTCATAAATGAGAGTTGTTAAAATATTTTTATATGCTTAATTAAATATTATTGAAAAGTATTGGAATACAACAACAATATTATTTTATCATTTTTATTTTATAGTCTTCAATTAAAATAAATAATATTGAACATTTTTAATTCAATTGTCAACAAGACCATTGCAACTGCTAAGGGTGTGTTTTGATTATACTTTTTGTTATTTATAAATTCTTCTTCTACCCTAAATATCACCAAAAAATGTATTTTCCATTGAAATTATATAGTAGATATTTGTGTTTGTATAATAGCATGTAAAGTGAAGTTATTACCACACTTATATAAATCGTCGAAGATCCTCCTCATGAACACAGTATTAATCTAGATGTTCATGGTAAATCATTACAAGTACAAAAATCATTAATCACCAGTATATAAGTGATGGATATATCTAAAATTTTTGCTAAATTAATATGTTCTCATCCTTCATATTGATTAGGTATTAATTTTAGGTGTATAAAAGTTTTCTTAAACAAACTATCTTTTGATTGCAGTTTTCCACAAATAATATTAATGTTAATGTATGTAATTCTTTGTATCTCTAATTAGTCTATATTTGTAAGGCTATGAATCTGTAATTGTGGCTTGCTTCACATCTATGTATTCTAGTTGAATACTTTGTATGATATGTTTTCTAATCCACATATGTTTTTGTTCATGTATTAATTCTTCATTAATTCATTTTCCAAGAGTTCTTGGAATTGGATCTTCATTCCATTTATTTTTTCTTTCTTTTTTATTTTAATATTCAAAGACATGATATTTATGATATCTATTAATTCCTTCAAACTTTTAATTCCTTTCTTTTTTGCTTTCCTTTCTTGTCCATTCACATAGTTTGCTCATTTCATATAGTAATAGCGTGATATCTATTAATCTTTAACATGCTAAAAAATGCTATATTTCTTCATGTAGATTCTACAAATGCATTGCCTCGATATTCATGATATTTTATATTTGCATATTCATCTATAAGTGATTTTATTTAATTATTAGTATATTTTGTAGTCATTGAATGTTTAATTTAGAATGATGATTGAGCATTCTTCTTTACAAATATAATAGGGCCAATAAGTTCAGATCGTCAGTGCATGTACAAAAGGTTTATGAAAGGAATTTTGAATCAAGATTTTATGAGTGGACTAGAAACTTTCATTAACTTTGCATGTAGTCAATCAAGATGGATGGATGAAAAAAAAATTAAGTTTCCATGTAATAACTATAAGTGTCAGAATATGCCTTTTCATGATGTAAATACTATAAGATACTGTGGCTAAATATGGCTTTGTACAAAATAATTTTGTTTGGATTTATTATGAAGAAAGTAAAATGGCTCTGAACATTGACTGAAATGAGGGTACTCAATCATATGTATGTGGTGAAGAAGCATCAAACGCATACCATAGAATGGCATGGAAGTTGCTAGTGCTGAATTCAATATGGATTACTTTGATGAACCACCTAATCCTGAAGCTCAGAAATTTTATGATATCCTTAAAGCTACAGATAATGAGTGTGGCCTAATTGTAAAATAAATTCACAATTGCAACTTGTGGCTCGACTCATAAGCATGAAGTTAGGAAATCATATGTCTGAGAAATTATTTGACCAGTTGACAGAACTGATGAAGGAGATTGTTACGGATAATAATTTAGTCACTAACAACTTTTACAACACTAAAAAGTTACTATGAGGTATGGGTCTACTAGTAGAAAAAATTGATTGTTGTTTTAATGGATCTATATTATATTGTGGTGGTAAGAGTGATTTAATTAGCTGTAATTTTTGTGATAATCAGTTTAAGAAGGTACCCTGTGTTGCATATATACGACAAAAGATAAAGTTTCATTTCATAAGATGTATTACTTCCCTTTAATTCCTCGATTGTAGAGAATATATGCATCAAATGCTACAACACATGATATGAGGTGGCATTCTGAGCATGAGGATGAATAACTGGTGATGCATCATCCATCAAATTCACTTGCTTGGAACCATTTTAATCATATACATTAAGATTTTGCAGCTAAAAGTTGAAATGTGAGATTGAGTCTTTGCACTAATGGATTTTAGTCATTTGTCCAATCTGGATAATAGAATTCAACATGACCAGTGATAGTGGCACCTTATAATTTACCTCCATCATTGTGTATGAAGGAGCAATATATGGTTTTGTAAATATTGGTTCCAGGGCCAAATAATGTGAAAGATATGCTAGATGTACTTACAGCTGATTATAGTAGAGTTAAATCATTTGTGGTTTGTTGGCATGAATATATATGATATCTCAAAAAAGCAAAATTTCATTATGCGAGTGGCCCTTATGTGACAGTAAGTGATTTTCCTACGTATTAAATATTGTCTGGATGGAGTAGTGCAGGATGATTAGCATGCCCATATTGCATGGATATGTCCGATGCATTTCCCCTCAAATTTAGTCGTAAACAATCATGGTTTAATAACCATCATATGTTACCTACGAATCATCCATTCAATAGAAATAGAACTACATTTCAAAAAAATAAAATAGTGATGATAGTTGCACCAGTTGTTCATTCAAAAGATGATATTATGAAAGAGATTTAGAGTTTGGGTCTAAAGAAAGTAATTGAAAAAGATGCTACTGAAACTAATGGTCCAATATAAAAAATATTTGGCTAGAGGAAACACAGTATTTTTTGGGACTTGCCCTATTGGAAGTCCAATTTAATTCATCAAAACATGAATGTAATGCATATTGAAAAAGATGTGTTTGACAATGTTTTCAACATTGTCCTTAATGTAGACGGAAAAACAAATCACACTTTAAAATTAAGACAAGAGTTGAATGATTACTATCAATGTCTTGAATTGAAACTAAATAAAGCAATATAAAAATATTCTAAAGCTTTTTACACACATGATAAGAAGGCCAGATAAACATTGTATGAATTAGTTAAAATTTTGAAATTATTTATGGATATGTATCAAATATGAGTAGATGTGTGGATATGAAAAATCTTAAGTTATTTGGAATGAAAAGTCATGACTATTATGTATTTATTTAGAGAATAATACCAATTGTATTTCGTGAATTTCTTCTCCTAAGGGTTTGGAAGTTCCTTATTGAACTTAGTTTGTTCTTCAAATAGCTAACTGCAACCACAATCAAAAAAGGTGACATGGTGAGACTGGAGAATAACTTACCTCTTATTATTTGTAAGCTTGAATGGATATTCTCACCGAGCATTTTTTAATAAATGGAGCATTTTCTGGTTCAATTGGCATATATAGCAAGGATAGCCAGGCTAGTGCAATACAAGTGGATGTATCCTTTTGAAAGGTAAATAAATATAAGTAGTAGTGTTTTATTATTTCAAGCATAAATTAATATTGTAATTTGATATAATTGAAACCTAATATTATAGTTTTAGGTATCTTCATAAGTTGAAATTGAATATTAGTACAAGACAATAGTTGAAGGTTCAATTTGTAATGCATATTTAGTAGAAGAAGTATCATATTTTTATTCTTTTTATTTTGAGGGTCATGTCAATACAAAAAATAAAAATGTGCCTCGGATTGATGAAGGCCATGTGCTTGTAGAAGATGATTCTATGGATAAGCTATCTATCTTCAAGCACCCTGGAAAAGCATTTTGAAGAGAAAAAAAAAGATGTATGATAGATGAAGAGTACAAAGCAACCCAGATCTATGTTTTACTTAATTTTGAAGAGGATCCACCATATATTGAGTATGTATACCCAAAATTGTTGTAGGTTTAATCATAGTTTAATTTTGTCCTTAAAAGGAATAATTAAAAATTGATATACTTTGTTCTCCCTCTATTTATATTTTTGTAGTGTTTATGTTGAGTAGTTAAAATAGACATCCAACCATTTCTAACCATGAGGTCAATTATATGCTAGAAACAGAATTTGTGAATTGGTTAAAAAACTATGTGAGAATTATTAAAATTTAATTTTTTGAATTATTTGATTTATTAGTATATTTTAGTTATTAACATCATTTATTTAATTTATGCGATAGGAAAATGATTTTTCAAATGGAGATTCCAATATATTCATTCAGAATCTAAGTAAAGGTCTGAATGTGACAACTTATCCTAGGTATTTTGTTAATGGATATAAATTTTACTCAATTAGGTATGGTTCTTCTAAAACAACAATGAATTGTGATGTATGCATTAAAGACACAAGTTATAGTGTAGATGAAATTGATTATTATGGTCAACTCGCAGAAGTTATTGGGTTGGAGTATCCTGAACTGAAAAATAATTAGATTGTATTATTAAAGTGAAATTGGTTTGATCCTCCACCAAATGTGGGTATAAAGATTCATTTGGATTATAAGCTAGTAGATGTTAACCATATACATAGATATAATCGATATGAGCCATTTATTATGGTAGTTCAAGCCACTCAAGTATATTATTGTACATATATGAGTTTATCTCATGATAAAAGTACATGGTGGGTGATTTTCAAAATTAAAGCTTGATCAAATTTTAGTGTACCAACATCTCAACAAAGAAGTGCAAACCTAGCTATTCCATCGGCATTTCAAAAAATGACATAAATAATATTGAGCCTGTGCATGTAGATGAAGATTTAGAAAAGTTATATGACTCAAATGGTAGCCTAATAGAAATTAAAAATAATCATTTTCTATATGAAGATGAGTTGGAACTTTCATCAGAATTAGACAAAATGTTGGAAGATCCATTGGAGGATATTAGTGATGCCAATAATTAAACTGTTATTATAGTATTATAATATTATATTATCAAAGACTTTCTATATTTTATTGAAATCCATTGGTCTGTATTATTCTAAAATCCATGGGTGTTCATCATATATCTATTATTTGTTATATGTTTTTATTTTTTGTACAATAGACGGTACCTAAAGGATGTTGGCTTGGTGGAGGGTAGACGTGAACATAGAAATGATGAAATTCATCTAG
>JAREIK010001622.1:31363-71217 GCA_029783825.1 Sapria himalayana | reverse complement strand
AGATAATTAGATAGATAGATAGACAGATAGTCTTATAAAAAATAAATATAGATATATAGATACCACATATATACAGATAATGGACAATTGAATAGATACATACAGATATACCGATTAGACATATAGATGATAGATAGAAAAATAGACAGATAAACATATATTATGATAGATAGATATATACAAAGATAGAATGACTATAGATAGATAAATAGTGTGATAGCGAGATAGATACAAAGATTGTTAGATAGATAGACAAATAGATCGACAAATATATAAATAAACATATATTTATAGATAATAAGCATTAGACAAATAGACAGATAGGTTCGTAGATATAGAGATGGTTAGATATATAGATAGTCATATATATAGATAAATAGATAGATTAGAAAAGATAGATAGATATATAGATAGGCTAATAGACACATAGATAGATAGAGAGATAGATAGCCATACTGACAGACAGATATATATATATATAGGCAGATATGTAGATAGGCAGAAAGACAAATAATAGATAGATAGATATAAAGATAAGTAGAACATTATAGTCAGATAGACATAAACATAGATAGAAAATAAAAGATAGACAAATAGATAGATAAACAATATATAAATATACAGAAAAATAGATATAATGATAGATAGACAAATACTAGATAGTTAGATAGATGGATAGATATAAAGATAGATAGATAGATAGACAGATACATAGATACATAATTAAAAAGATAGAAATATAGATAGATAGATATAGGTAAATAGATTTATAAAAATATAGATAGATAGATAGACATAGATAAAAGAAAGATACAAAGAGATAGATAGAGACTCTAATTGATAGACATATAAATAGAGATAGATATAGATAGATAGATATAATGATAGACATTTAGATAGATATGTAGAAATACTGATAGATAGATAGAAGAGAGAAACATATATAGATATGCATATAGGCAAATAGATAGATTGACAAACATAGAAATATAGACAGACATATAGATAGATAAACAGATAGATCGATAGATTCACATATAGATAGATAGATATTCAGATAGATAGGTAGGTAGAGGATAGATAAAAAATAGATAAATAGACACATAGATAGTCAGAAAGATAGATAGATAATAGAAAGATAGATAGATGGATAGATATATAGATAGACAGATAAACAGATTGACTATTAAATGATAATTAAATAAATTGATAGGTAGATAGACAAGTCGATATATAGATAGATAGAAAATAATGAGATAGACTCATAGAAATATAGATAAATTGACTAAAGACTAATAAACTTATAGATAGAAACACAGATAAATAGTTAGACAAATACATAAATATATATGATAGACAAATACATATTTATAGTTTGATAGATTGATAGATAAAAAAGATAGATAAATAGATATGCATATACACAAATAGGCACAATTGATAGAAATATAAATAAATAGATATATAGATAGATAGTTAGACAAAGAAATAATAGATAGACATATAGATTGATTGATTTTTATAGAAACAAAAATAGACATATACACAATATATTAATAGATAGATACGCATATCGATAGCCAAATTGTTAGATAGATAGATAGACAGATAGAAAGGAAGACATTTTGCTAGATTGCGAGATTATAGATTGAAAGATAGACATTTAGATATATAGACAGATAGACAAATAGGCAGGTAGGCATATAGATAGATAAATAGATAGTCAAATGTATAGATAGACAAAGAAAAAAAAATATATAGTTAGATAGATATAAAGATAAACAAAAATAGATAGACAAATAGACAAATAGATAGATAGATATAGAGAGCCACATAGATAGATAGATACATTCTAAAACATAGATAGACATATAAAATATTTAGATAGACAAATAGACAATTAGACAGATAGAGAGATATACAGATTGATACATATCCAAATAGAAAGATAGATTAATAGATAGATAGATAGATACAAAGATAAATATATAAAATATAGATTGTTAGATAGATAGATAGATGGATAGATAGATAGATACATATAGAAAGATATATAGATAAACAAAGATAAATATACAGATAGAAAGATAAAGATATATAGATTGACTGATATAAGTATAGTCATATAGATAGATAAAGATATACATACACACACACACACACACACACACACACACACAAAGAGACATATCGAGAGATTGATAGATATATCGAAAGATAGATTTATAGATAGACAAATACATAGATAAAGATATATGTAGATAGTCACATAGATAGATAGATAGTTAATTAGTTAGTGTCATTTGGCAGATAGATAGAAAGAAAGATAGATAGAGTGATAGATAGATAAACAAATAGACAAAAAGACATATAAGCAGAATGGTAGATAATCTCAAATATGATAGATAGATAGTCTTATACATAGATAGAAAGATAGACGATAGATAAATAGATAGAAGTACAAATAGACATATAGTAAAATAAATAGATAGAGTGACAGATACACAAATAGATAGATTGATAGATAGTCGAATAGAATAATAGATAGATAGATTGTTAGACTGATAGACAGATAGATACGTAGATACATAGATATATAGACTAATATACATATCAATAAATTGACAAATAGATAGAGAGACTGACAATCATAGTGAAAAGATGTAGAGATAGATATGTAAAAAGATATACATATAGATAGATAGAAACTTAGTTAGATAGCCAGATGGACAATTAGATAGATAGAAATTTAAATAGATATATAGATAGATGATAGATAGATAAATTGATAGATAGATAGATAGATATTGATAGATAGATAGATAGTTGACAAATATATTGACTAATAGATTGATAGATAAATAGATATATTGATTGATAGACATATAGACACATAGATAGACACTAAGATACACAAATAGATAGTCTAATTGGCAGATAAATAGATAGTTAGATAGAATTATAGAAAGATTGATAGACCAATATATTATAGATGATAAACATATAGAAAGGTAGATAGATAGATAGATAGATAGATATAAAACATATAAATAATAGACAATAGATAGATAAATAGATAAATAGATTGATAGATAGATAGGTTGAAAGATAAACAAATAGAAAAAAGATAGATGAAAGATAGACAGATTGATTGATAGATAGTTAAATAGTTAGATAGATACAGATAGATTGATAGATAGTTAAATAGTTAGACAAATAGACAGATAGATTGATAGATTAAATAGTTAGACAAATAGGCAGATAGACAGACAGACATATAGATGGATATATAGATAGATAGATAAATACATTGATATATATATATATATGATAGATTGATAGAAACACATATTTGATAGATAGACAAATAGACAAATAGACTGATAGAAAAATATATAGATAGACATATAGTTATATAGATAGATAGATAGATAGACAAATATTGATATAGATATATATATAGACAGATAAACATATCGATAAATAAATAGTCAAATCACTAGATAGATATAATAAGATAGATAAATATATAGATAATCTAGAGATAGATAGAGAGATAGACAGACAGAAAACAGATAGATAGATAGATACATACATAAATAGACATATATATTATGTAGATAGATAAAGAAATTGTGATATATATAGATAGAAAGATTGATTGATTGATAAACTTATAGACAAATAGATAAATAAACAAATAGACAGATAAATAGATATAAAGAAAAACTAATAGATATATAGATAGATAGAAAGATACATAAACATATAGATTGATAGATTGAAAGATAGATAGACATCATATTGAGAGATAGTCAGGTTGACAGATAAACCAATAGACATATAGTCATATAGATAGATAGAAAGTTATATATAATGATAGATAGACATATAGATAGATAAAGAGATAGACATATAGACTAGTTTTTAGATTGACAGATAGATAGATAGATAGATACACAAATAGATTGATAGATTGATAGATAGATAGATAGACATATACAAATAAAAATAGATAGATAGATAGATAGATATACAAATAGATAGATAGATAGACAGATCGAAAGATAGACACATAAACACAAAGACACATTGATAGAAAAATAAATTGATTGATAGACACATACACAAATAGTTATATTGTCATATAAATTGATTGAAAAATAAATAGATATACTTATAAATAGATATGATGAAAGACCAAAAAAAGATTGACTATTAGACACATAGACAAATAGATAGATATATAGATAGATAAATAGTTAGTTAGTTTTAGTATATAGTTAGATAGTTAGACACATTGACTTATAGAATAATAAATAGAAAGATACTCATACATTAAGACAATAGATAGATTTATGTTGTTTAATATTTGAATTTCAAAGAAGAGCAAGATACCATGCATTCTCAAAGCACACTGGCCATGCATGATAACTTATTTCGTGTATACATTTATAATAAGTAATTATTCCATCATTATATAATGTTCACATGAGTAATATATAGATAATTTGATTAGTAATATAGTAAATCATTCTGTTTTAAAAAAATGTGCATAATTTATATTTTTCCAAAGTAGTAGATGTGTGGTGTGTATGAAGTCGCTTATTTAGTGCAGTCTATGTTTGCTTTACATGCACATTTTTTTGTTTATAATGAATCATGTGTACTGATATACTTCTGTACTCAAAAAACTTGCCAATTTATTTTTCATACATACAAAAATTAGAAATTGGCAAGAGTTGCCTGAGGGTATAGGTGAACAATTTTTAGTTTAAATGTTGATGAAACCAAAAACAGGAGAGGCTAGCACAAATGCACCAGCTAATTATGAGGATGATTAAGTTTTAAATTTTGATGAAACTATGTTATATTTTTGTTTTAACCATGTAATTTTTGTATCAAAATTATTTTTGAACTATTTTTGGTTTTTGTTAATTATTTCTAACTTTTTGATTTCTGGCTTCCTGTTCATCTTTTAGACGCTCTCATAAAATTTAGTGGTATAGGTGAAGATATATTATCTCATTCTGATGTTGTAAAGAAGATGTGAGACTATATAAAAAAAATAATCTACAGCTATGCCAGCATTCATCATCTTCACCTCCCCCCGATGAGAATCTGTGGTGCTATTCTTCAATTTCAATTATTTATTAAAGGATCCATCAGATAGGTGGAGAATAATATGTGATGATAAGTTGAAAGAGCTACTCCAACACAAGTCTTTCACTAGAATTGTAGTCTCAAAGCTTTTATCTTCTCACTTCTTGAAGAATGAATAGTGAGTAACATGTGGCACATGATTTTTTCCTATGTGTAGCTAACAAAAAAAGATTTTTTTGGTGTCATCATTTTTCTTAATTGTAGGTTGTTCTTTGTTGGTTGACTAACCTAACCATGATTCTTTGTAGGACATCTGATGTGCAAACATGGCATCGATTTTCGAAGATGACAACTTCAAGTGTCACATGTTCATATAGGTTTTGCTTTTGATTTTGATTTTATTTTTGATTTTGATTTTGTTTTTGTTTTTTTTGTTTTTTGAAATGTTTTTGCTTCGAAATGAGAGATTTTGTATTTGTGTTAATACTGTTTGAGCATTAAAATTGATTTAGTTTGAGCCAACACTAAGAAGAGGAGAGCCAGATGTGACTAGAAGAAAGCTAGATTACTTCCTTTAGTGTGAGCCAACACAAATTGATGCAGCCAAAAAATCTATCAACCAAAATATAACCCACACACTAAATCATTTATTATTATTTTTTTATTAATTTTAGCACTATATTTATTTTGCACACTACCATAACACACTACATGCATTCACTGCCCACACTACTTCACAAAGCATGCCACACTACATTTATATAACTACTACCCACTACCTTTCCACACATGCATCCATTTTGCACACTGTCACATGGCACAAGCCACATTGCCACCTTATTTGTGTCACACTACATACACATTGATACTACTGCACACATGCACATGGGGCATTCCATACTACCACAAGCACATAGTAGACTTCCATGTAGTGCACGCCATACTACCACATGATGTGTCACCCTATTATTTCATCCAAGACTGCCACTTGATGTGTCACCCTATTATTGTATGCCAGATGGGTTTGTGTTGTGATGCAATTATTAGTGTCTAGTTTTCTTGATTATTAGTGCATAGTTTTCTTACAGATGGATATCATTGGGTTGTGTTGTGATGCGATGTGAATTACACTTTCAGGGACGAAAACAAATTTCAGATATTTAGCAAGCTAGATGTTTGTACATTTTATTTTAATATTTATAATGAAGGAAATACTCTAAGCATTGTAACTGATTCCTCTACTCATTGTACACACGTCGATGCTATTGCTGCTACTTTCCATGCATAGATATCACACTTGTCTGCTGTAATTGGTTTATTCTTTCATGGTGGTTTTATATTTTCATCTCTCTCTTCAAAACTATTGCTTAATTGAGTTGCACCTAGGGCACAAATAGTATCAAGCAAGATTGGAGACTCATGCTTGGGGTCAATGGAAACAAGGATAAGCTTCAAAAGGGCCCTGATAGCTATAATGGAGTTTCAGTAAATTTTATTAGTCATTCATATTTACACTATAAAATGATATTCACATGGTGAAAACACTTACTTTTATGTAGCGTAAATGTGATCTCATGAATATGAGCTTTGGCGAGCCCACTTTACATCTAGATTATTGTTGTTTTATTGATCTTGTTAATGAAGTATGAGCTATAGCTATTAATAATTGATTCACATGTTGTTATACATTTTGTGTATCTAAACCTATTTTAGTTTGCCCTGAATTATGAGTATGTGGTGAGCAATCACCATGTATCCCCTGCCATGGCTGTCGGTGCACATTGTGTTGTTGAGCCACATTCCGAATGATTGGAATATACTTGCTAGATTAATTTTCATCGATATTGAACCTTGATGAAGGTTCCACTCTTTTTTTGTGTGAATTTTCTTGCTTTTAAAAAAATCACAATGATTAATTGGAGAACTTTGTTTTGGGTGTGTAAAATTATAGCCCATCATCCCTTGTTTTCTTTTGGAGCATTCTTGTTCTATCTCTTCATCATTTCTTTGTCCTAGGGCACATGAATACTTGCAAGTTTCATGGAGCTAACCATCAGTTTTGGATGAAATAAAGATAAACCAATATGGGAAATCAGGTTAGTGCAATCATTTACTTGTTAATTCCCATGTGAAAGTGATCTGTTTATGTGAAAAAGGAGGTTGAAAACAACATTTAATCTACATAAACCAATTCCTTCTTATTTGCAATATGCTCTCCATTCTCATATACCATGGAGCAAAGAAATTGGTGATGCTTTGTGATCAAGTATATATGATTAGGGTAGGTATGGCCAAATTTAATAATGGAAATGATTAAATATTTTGTACTACTATCCTTGGGTTTGTTTTTGGTCAAATGGGCTGGGCAACCTATAATGCAATTTTAGCCACTAGGTCACCTTCAACTGCAATAGTCTAGGTAGCTATCTTATGTTTCACAAAGATTGGGTCATAACAAGTTGAACCAAGCAAATCAACTGAATCATCATCTTGCCCAAGGGCTGCCGCATAAGCAGATTGTAAAATCTTGTAAAATTGCACTAGTTGTTAGTAGCTTTCAAATTTACTTGTATTGAATGTTGTGTAAATTGTAATGCAGTCCCTAATAACCAGTAGAAATATCCAGAGGACTCTTGATAGATATTTAGATTGATAGGTAGATAGATATAAAGCCAGACATACAGATATACAGATAGATAGATAGATAGATAGATAAATACATAGATTGATAGATAGATTGATAGACAAATGGATAAACAGAAAGATAGATAAATACATATATAGATAGATATATAGTATGACAGATTGATAGAAAGATTGATAAAAATATAGATAAATAGATAGATAGACAAATAGATAGATATATAGACAGATAGAGAGAGAGAGAGAGAGAGATAAACAGATAGATAGACAGACAGACAAATAGATAGATATATAGATAAATATATAGAGAAATAGATATATTGATAGATAGATAAACAGATACATAACTAGTAAGATAGATAGATATATAGATAAATAAATAGAGATATATAGAGAGAGAGAGAGATAGATAGATAGATAGATAGATAGATAGATATACAAAGAGATAGATAGACATACAGATAGATAGCTAACTAGATCGATAGATAGATAGACAAACATATAGATAGACAGATAGATTGACAAACATATAGACAGATAGATTGACAGACAAAAGATAAATTAATAAATAGATAGATATATAGAAAGATTATTAAATAGATTGAAAGATAGATAGACAGAAATTTAGAGAGAAAAAAATAATTGAATGATAGATAGATTGATAGACAAATCGATAGAGAGATTGATAGACAGATTGATATGTAGATTGATATAAAGATTAATAGATAGATTGATAGATAGACAGACGGATAGATAGATATAAAGATAGATAAATAGATAAATAGACAAATAGAAAAACATGTAGAAAGAAAGAAAGAAAGATAGATAGATAAACAAATAGATAGAAAGATAGATAGACATAAATAAATATAGGGAGATACACAGATTGATTGATAGATATATTGACAGACAGATAGATAGATAGATAGATAGAAAGTTAGATAGATATATAGAAAGATAGATGAATAGATAGATTAACAGTTAGAAATATAGATAGATAGACACATAGATAGATCGATAGACAAAATGATAGATAGATTGATAGACAAAATGATAGATAGATTGATAGATAGATAATAGACAAATATATAAATATATAGGCAGATGGATTCATAGATAGATAGATAGACATAGAAATAGATAGATAGATATATAGTTAGATAGATAGATACATAGACATATAGAGAAATTGATAAATAAACATAAGATAGATAGATAGACAGATAGATAGAAAGATAAATAGACACATAGAATAGATAAAAAGATAAATAGACACATAGATAGATAGAAAGATAAATAGACACTTAGATAGATAGAAAGATAGATAAATAGATAGACAAATAGATAGACAGATAGATAGACAGATAGATAGACAGAAAGAAAGAAAGATAGATAGATAAATAGATAGCTAGATAGATAGATAAACAGATAGATAGACGGATAAAGACACATAGATAGATAGATAGTAAGACATATAGATAGACAGATAGATAGAAATATAGATAGACAGAAAGATAGAAAGAAAGATAAATAGATAGAAACATTGATAGAAAGATAAATAGATTTATAGATAGATAGATAGATAGACAGATAGATAGGCAGACAAACATATAGATAAAATGATTGATTGATAGAAAGATAGAATGATAAATAAATCGATAGATAGATAAATTAATAGAAAGATTAAAAGACAGACAGATAGACAGACAGATAGATAAAATAATTGATTGATTGATTGATTGACAAATTCATAGACAAATTCATAGATAGATCGATAGACAGATTTATAGACATAAATATAGATAGATTGATAAACTGATAAAAACATATATAGAAAGATAGATAAATAAATCGATAAATAGATAGATTAATAAATAGATAGATTAATAAATAGATAGATAAACAGATTGATAGACAACTAGATAGACAAATATATAGAGAGATAATATGACAAGAGATAATTAGATTGAAAAATAGATAGACATATAGACAGATAGATAGACTGATAGATAGATAGATAGCTAAATATACAAAAAGTTAGATAGTTATATAGAAATAAGGAAAGATAGATAGATAAATATACAGATTGATAGTTAGATAGATAGATAGATTGATTGACAGAATGATAGATAGATTGATAAACATATAGATATATGATAGATAGACATTTATATAGACTTAAAGATTGACAGATAGATATATAGAAAGATTGATAGACATATTGATAGATTTAAGGATTGATAGATAGGTAGATAGATAGATAATTAAATAAATAAATATACAAATAGATAGATAGAAAGATAAACAGACAAACAGATAGATAGATAGATATATAGGTAGATAGATAAATAGAAAGACAGATAGATAAATAGATCAATAGACACATATATAGATTGATAGACATATTCATAAACAGATAGTCAGATAGATTGATTGATGAATAGACAGAAAGATAGTCAGATAGATAGTTAGATAGATTGATAGATAAATAGATAGTTAGACTTATAGCACGAAAGATAGATAGATAGATATATATATATAGAATGAATGAATGATTGATTGATTGATAGACAAATTCATAGATAGATTGATAGTAAGATTTATAAACAAAAATATAGATAGATTAATAAACATTTAGATACACATATAGATAGATAGATAGATAAATATATAGATTGATAAACAATTAGATAGTCAAATAGATCGAAAGATTATAAGACAAGAGATAGATAGAGAGACATATAGATAGATATATAGATAGACTGATAGGTAGACACTTAGATATATGGATAGATAGACAAATAAATAGATTGATTGAGAAATAAATATACAAAAAGTTAGAGAGATAGAAACAAAGAAGGAAATATGATAGATAGATAAATAGATAGATAACAGATAGATAAATAGATATATAGACAGATAGATAGATTGATTGATAAACAAAATGATAGATAGATTGATATACATATAGATAAATGATTTATAAATATATATATAGACTTATAGATATACAAATAGATAGATAGATAGATCGATATATTGTTTGATAGATAGATAGAAAGATAAATATAAAAAATACAAATAGATAGATAGAAAGATAACTGATAGATCGACATATAGATTGATAGATAAATAGATAGAATGATAATTAGTTAGACAGTTAGATAAAAAGAAAGATAGATACACACATAAATAAATAGATAGATAGATGCATAGATAATTGATAAAATTAAATGAAAGACGGATACATATAAAGATAGATATATAGATAGATAAACAGATTGCTAGACAGATAGATAGTTAGATAGATAGATAGATAGAATTATAGAAAGAGATATAGATAGATAAATAGATTGATAGACAGAAAGATAGTTAGATAGATAGTCAGATAGATTGATAAATAAATAGATTGATAGACTTATAGAAAAAAAGATATATATATATATATATATATATATATATATATATGATAGATTGATTGACAGATTGATAGACAAATTAATTGACAAATTCATAGACAAATAAATAGACAAATTGATAGAAAGATTTATTGACATAAATATAGACAGATTAATAAACATATAGATACACATATAGATATATAGATAGATAGACAGATATTTAGATTGATAAATAGATAGATTGATTGATAGACAACTAATAGTCAAATAGATCGAAAGATTATAAGACAAGAGAAAGATAGATAGATAGACTAATAGATAGACACTTAGATTGACGAATAGATAGACTAATAGATAGATAGATAAATATAAAAAAGTCAGAGAGATAGAAAAAAAATTAAAGATGATAGATTGATAGATAGACAAATAGACAGATAAACAAATAGATAGACATATAGTAATTAAAAAAATATATACACAATTTGATTGAAAATTAATGAGAAAGATTGATATATATATACATAGATAGATAGATAGATAAATTGATCGATATATAGACAGATAGATATACAAATAGATAGACTTATAGATATAGATATTGATAGATAGATAGATAGATAAATAAATTGATTGATAGATAGATGAATAGATAGATAGATAGAGAGAAAGACAGACAACAATATATATAGATAGATAGATAGAATGATTGATTTATAGATAGAATGATAGAAATTTTGATAGACAAATTTATAGATAAGTTGATAGATAGTTTGATAGACAGATAGATAGATAGATATATAACACAGATAGATAAGCATATAGATAGACAAATTGATAGTCATATTGATAGAAATATAGATATACAAATAGATAAAAAGATATTAGATAGATATATAGATAGATAGATAGACAGACAGATAGATAGACAAATAGATAAACAAATAGATAGACTGATAGATACATATATATATAATTGTTATATAGATATATACTAAAAAATTTATAGATTGATAGATAGTTAAATAGATAGATAAACAATAGATTGATAGATAGATAAAAAGATATAAAGATAGATATAAAAATTGATTATTTTATAGATAGAATTATAGAAAGATTGATAGGTAGATAGATAGATAGATAGATAGATGATAGATATACATTTTGATAGACTTAAAGATAGATAGATATATCGATTGATTGACAGATTGAAAGTCATATTGAAAGACAAATATATAGATATATAAATAAATAGATAATTAGAATGATAGATAGATAAATAAACAGATAGATAGATAGATATATAGAAAGATAAATAGATAGATAGATAAATAAATAGATAGGTAGAAAGAAAGATATATAGATAGACAGATAGATAGTCAAACAGATAGATGGACAGATAGACAAATAGAAAGAAAGGCATACAGACAAATATCTAGAAAAACAAATAGATAAATAGATAGTATATAAGCAAATATA
The DNA here is from genome assembly GCA_029783825.1 of Sapria himalayana. Classification (NCBI taxonomy): domain Eukaryota; kingdom Viridiplantae; phylum Streptophyta; class Magnoliopsida; order Malpighiales; family Rafflesiaceae; genus Sapria; species Sapria himalayana. Next base: position 58,594 of record JAREIK010001622.1, on the reverse strand, counting down.
TAGATAGTTTGATAGATAGATTTTAATACAGATTCATATATTGATTTATAGATAGATTGATAGATTGATTTATAGATAAATTGATAGATAGACAACAAATGAATAGACAGACAGACACATAGATAGATAGATAGATATATAGATTGATAGATAGATAGATTGATTGACAGATATATATAGTTTTATATACACAGAATGATAGACACATAAATAGAGAGATAGAATGGTAGATTGATAGACAGATTGATAGACAGATTGATAGATATAATGTTAAACTTATAGACTAATTGATAGATATAAAGATAATTAAATAGTTAGACATATAAATATATAGATAGGTAGATAGATAGATAAATAGATAAATCTATAGATTATTAGACAGATAGACATATAGATAAATAGATAGATAAATAGAAAGATAGACAGATAAATTGATAGAAAGATAGATTGGTAGAAATCTAGATTGACATATTAATAAATAGATAGATAGATAGATAGACAGATAAATTGATAGAAAGATAGATTGGTAGAAATCTAGATTGACATATTAATAATTAGATAAATAGATAGATAGATAGATATAAAGATAGATAGATAGATAAATATATAAAAAAATATACAGATAGTTAGACAGATAGATAAATAGTTGGATAGTCATATTGATAGACAATACAATAGGCAAATAGTTCGACAAATAGATTGATAGATAAATAGACATGTTGATGGACAGGCAGATAAATAGATAGATAGACAAATAGATAGACAGGGAGAAAAATAGATACATAGATAGATAGATAGATAGACATATAGATAGAAAAATAGAAAGATAGAAAGATAGAAAGATAGAAAGATAGATAGTTAGTTAGATATATGGGTAGTTAAATAGATAGATAGACAGATAGTTAGACATATAGATAGATATATAAACATATAGGTAGACATTGTTTGACCGATTAATTGATAGATTGATAGACAAATAGTTATATAGAAGGACAGACAGAAAGATATACAAATAAATCGACTAATAGATAGCTAAATAGATAGGTAGATAGTTTGAAAGATAGACAAATAGATACATAGATAGCTAGATAGATTGATAACTAGATAGTTAGACATATATATAGATAGATAGATAGATAGACATATAGATAGGTAGATAGATAGCAGATATATAGGTAGATAGATAGACAGATAGATAGATTGTTAGTGTGATTGATAGATAGATTTATAGACAAAATGGTATGTAGATTGATAGATAATTTGATAGACATATTAATAGAAAGATTGATAGACAAATTGATAGACATATAGATAGACAAATTGTTAGAAAGATAGATTGAAAGATAGACAGATGGATATATAAATAAATAAATAGATAGATAGACTGGTAGATAGATAGATAGATAGATAGATACATAGATACATAGATACATAGATAGATAGATAGATAAATAAATATATAGATTTATAGATAGATAGATAGATTAATTGATTCATTGATAGCTAGATAAATAGATATATAGATAGACAGATAGATAGACTAACATATAGATATAAAGATAGATAGATGGAGATATGGACATATAAATAGATAGATATATAGATAAATAGATAGGTAGACAAGAAGATCGGTAGGTATATAAATATGCAGATAGATAGAAAAATAGATAGAGAGATAGATAGATAAATAGAAAGATAGATAGATAGATAGACAGATAGACAGACAGACAGATAGATAGATAAAATGATAGATAGATTGATTGATAAAATATAGATTGATAGATAGATAGATCGATCGATAGATAGATAGATATATAGAATAATAGATAGATAGATAGATAGATAAATAGACTGATAGATAGATAGATAGATAAAGATATAGATAGATATATAGATAAATAGATAGATTGATAGATAAGTAGATTGATTGATTGATTGATTATTAAATTGTTGATAGATATATTGATAGATATATTGATAGAAAGATTGATAGATTGATTGATAGATAGATTGATAGATAGATCGATAGACAGATCGATAGACAAATAGTTAGATAGATTTAAAGATTATTAGACAAATAGATATATAGATAGATAGATAAACATATAGAAAGAAAAATAGATAGAAAAATAGATAGACAAATAGATAGACAAAAAGATATACAAATAGATAGATAGATAGATAGATAGACATATAGATAGAAACATAGATAGACAAATATATAGATAGATGGATAGATACATAGAAAGATATATTGATAGATATATAGATGGATAGGCAGATATACAGTTAGATAGACCGACAGATAGATAGATAGATATATAGATAGATATATATTAAAATTGACATAAAGATAGATAGATATATAGAGAGATAGACATATATATATAATACTACATATTTACAATAGTATATACGTACTTATATAGTAAAGTATATACATACATATATACTATAGTATATACGTACTTATATAGTAGAGTATATACATACATATATACTATAGTATATACATATGTATATATACTCGGTATATACGTACTAATATACTATAGTATATACGAACGTATATACTGAGTATATACACACGTATATATTGCTACTATTACTACTATAGCTGCTGATAATAAAAGTTGGCCGGGTGATGATGCTCAACTTATGAACTTCCCTGCCAACCACTCCTTTTGAGATTGAGCTAGTTTTGACGAGTCGGCTAGCTACTTCTCCCAAAATAGGACCCAATATTCCTCTTGGCACTCTCTGCCTATAAAAATCAGGTAATGTTACATTTTTCATTCTGATTGAATATAGTTTTGTGTGATCTAATAAAATTACATGGACACTACACGAGCATCATCAGCATCATCCTTCTAAGACTTTGTACAATTAGAACCAATGACTGCAAAACCTACAGCAAGAAAACTTATTTCCTCATACATATGCATTGTACCATGTTAAAATTACATATCTACACAATTACTAAGAGATTTAAGACCTACCTCTATCTTCCTGGCTAGCCAGGACCATAAATATCTTCTCGGCCACAACTTTGGGGTAGATCTAATACCCATGACTTTTATGACCTAGATTAGTAAGCAATGCACAATGATGACCAGACTAGCCAAAGCAATTATATATATCAAATGCGCGCATGCGCGCATGTGTCTGTGTGTAAATGGATGTGTATGTATGACAATATATACATGTCTACAAAAATATTAGCACCCACTTATGAATATACTTGATATATACGTACATATATACTTGGTATATACATACGAATATACTGCAGTATATATGTATGTATATACTCAATATATACATACGAATATACGGCAGTATATATGTAATATATACTCAATATATATATACATATATTTGTAGTATATACGTACGTATATACTATAGCATCATATGTACGTATATATAATCACATAGCCTCAGATGACACATACACATGTACTTCATGCAAATACACATACCATCAAAGACAACATAAGAAAATAATCTAAGGCTTTAAAAACATACATATAGGGTCTCTCAGGCATGGTCAGCCTCTTCTAGTTCTTTGTCCTGGGAGCATAACATAGTACATTTACAAACCAATAAGATTACAACACAATGCCAATGATAAATAGATAGACTAGAGCATGCAACACCAATTTCCATTGGTAGAAATTTCACACAACGAGATAATCATGAGCTTATTTTGAAATTACTGATCATGAATACTCCATGATTTCTAGTGAACTACCCATCAAAATATTATTATGTGTTACCCAGCTTCATGCATCATTCCATGGTTAATTATAAAAAAGTAGATAGTGCTAAAAAAAGGGAACTGAAGTTGAAATGACAACAGTTGCATGATATTGAATTTTTCCATACCTGTAGGTTCATTTAGGAATTGTAATGGCTATTAACATTTCAATAGTTTAAATCCATCGATGATCGATAAAAAGCTACCATAGATCTGAATTGAGACAACACAGATCTACACAAAATAAGAGTCTCAAGAACAAACCTACATTTGCATGGGACTAGAATTTGTTCGTTCATCTCATAGTAGTCAGATATACAAATAGATAGATAGAGATAAAAAAAGATAGTTAGATATAAAAATAGGTAGGTAAGAAGATATATCTTTTCTAAGTATTACAGTACTTAAAAAAGCAGACTTATAGCACAAATAGTCATCATCTCACTATCTAAAAAAATCTTAAATAAAATAAATACACTCAAAAAACTTAAGCAAAAAATAAAAAAAAACTCTGATAAATATAAAATTAATATTAGCTACAATCTAAGAATACTAAAAACAACATCCAATTGAATAAGAATTTATTTGTTGACACCAATTCTTTTCAAAAATAACTAAGAACACTCATATGTAAAAGAAATGCCTTAATTATCACAATTAAATATTAGTTCTTTCTTTCAGCTGTTTAATTCATTGCATAAGTGCTAGCACATGATATATAATTAATAATTTTATGCTTTTCAAAAAAATAAATCTCATGTTGATGTTCCCTAATAGTCCTTTACTTTAAAGATCAAATGTGCAATATCCAAATTTACTCTACTAAGATGCATAACTAATAAAATATTTCATTTATATCCATTACATATTATGTATTTTGAAATCTAATTAGAATCCTTTGATGACTATCCACACTCTCATTATACCATTTGCATTTATTATTAAAATTTTACAAATATATTAACTCATATTCTATTATACAATTCACAAATTCTAGAGAGAAATGCAAAATAAAATCCTCTAATTTTTCTTCTACTCTTACAACAACATTAAAACCTCCACTAATAATGTATAGTTCAGACATAAAGGACATTAGGTGGAATGTTCAAAAAATCAAAAACTACCGAAAGAGATAATATTTGGTCTATATTTAAGATAATTATCCTACTCATTTTTTGTACCAGAAACTAATTTTTATGGTTGAGCATTAGCAACAACAACCTCAAAATTTAGTTTATGTTTTAACTTTTCTAATTCATTCAGATATTTAGGTTCACTAAGGAAGACAAACGACACTAGCACATTATACATTTAAAATAAGTTTCAAATGGCACTATTGAGATGAATGAGTGTGAAATACTTCATTTATCTAATCATTACATATTACATAGCATTATATCAAGTCAAAATCACATCTTGTGACTATCCTCTCTCAAATTATACAAGTGAATTAATTATCAAAAACATTCAAATATACTAACTCACATCCTACTACACAAGCTACAAATTCTAGAGAAGAACGTAGATTAACACCCTTCCTCACTAATTATTCTTTCATTCTACTAACATTAAAATCTTCACTGATAATTTATGGCCTAAACAAAAAGAATTGAGTTATTGCAACCATAACTTGCTTTGATTACCTCTTGTTCTTTTCATACACCCCCATTAAATTAGTTGGAAAATAGGATGTTTAAAAAATCAAAAACCACTCAAAAAGATAATATTTGGTTCATGTTTATGACCATTATTATGATACTCATTTTTTGTCCCATAAACTAAATTTTATGGTTAGCATTAGCAACTACAATCTCAAAATTCAATTTATGTTTTAACTTTTCTAATTCATCCAAACACATAGGTTCAATAAGAGAAACAAATGACACTGACACACCATACATTTGCCATAAAGACAAATGACACTGACATTAACACATAATGTTCTTTTCATACGTAGCACATAATGTTCTAATCATCTAATATTTTCATTACAATCAAACTACTTTTTATTTTCCATAAAATTTATAATCATAAACAAAATTTCAAATTTTTTAAATCAATAACTATATATATCTAGTACTATAGGAATGTCGGATACACACCCCGAGATATATTTACCAATCGCTATATTCTTAATGTTATGGAAAAGTCTTATCTACTCTAATCCCAAGGAACATATATAAGTCGAGGAAAAATATGAGATGAATCTGAGAGAGAATGATAAGAGATGATAAAAAATAATATATCTATATAATTATTAATAAAAATAATAAAATATCTCAATCTATCATTTATAATCATCCTACAAAAACCCTAAATATCTTACTGAATCAATGACATATATCTCTCCTAAATTCTCATATTGTGAATGATAAGAAATTGTAGTATATTTTTCTCATTTATACCTCATAATCAATAAATATTTTTACTTGATGTGATGTCACTTTTTCTTAATAGTAGAGGCATCGATATACCTCATGGTCCATCTCATCATTCTAACAAAACTCATATACAAAAAAATACATGACAAAAAAAAACATTAGCATTGTCATGCCCCATGGTCAATACAACAATGTCACTGTCTAAAAACCTAAAACAATATTAAAGACTTAAGACTAAACAAAAAGAATGTGATCACTTAAAACATGAGTATTGACTCCAAATAAATGTATAACCCAAAATTTTGAGTAAGATGGTGGGAAAAACTAATCATAAATATGTGTTGTAGTTTTATTCAAATTATATTTAATTTTATATTATTTGATGAGATAGGCTAATTTATTTTTGCTTGTTAAATAAAAGATATGCATCAAAGTAATTACCAAAGACACTAATTAAAACAAGGGTTAATCTTTAAGCTATCATTGATATTTTAGTTGGATCTTCTAATATAAAAGAATAATTAAAAAATTTAAATATCCAACAATTATAAAACTATAGTGATAAAATAATTATTCAGATTCTAGTTAATCATATTTATTCATAATCTAGTTGATCATATTTTCTAATTAACCAATTATTTATTGACAATAAAAAACATATCAATATTTTTAGATACAAGTATAAATGAACCATAAGATAATACTTGAAATTATATGTAAACTTTTTTTTGATCACATACTTTCTTAAAAAATATACTTTTCTGCTTTCATCTTATCATATTTTACTATGAAAATTAACAAGCCAAATATATACCTTCCATTTAAATCTTTCAAGATTATACAAAGAACTTAAATGTAAATTATCATTGCATTAAAAATATATATATGATAATTAATCCTTATTGCTGATAGTCCTACCACCAATCAATCTTGAGATATATAACAAAAACTCTAATTGAGTTATAATTTTCATTTTTTTTTCAAGTCTTGTATTTTAGATATTTATGCATTAGTTTAAAGAAAAATGTTAGATTATCATATTAATTTTATTTAATTTCAAATATGTTTTTACATTTCAGCTTGTATTTAATATTAGTGAAATGTTTTGTATAAAAACACTCCATATATTTTTTTGTATCATGTATTCACATTTTAGATTAATAAAATGTATGGGACATTTCTGTTCAATAATTCAACATGAACAAAATTTTCAACCTCCACATTGTTTTGCTAGCTAACAAAAAAAATGAATCATTTGTAGAAATATCTGAATAAAGAAAAAGAAAGCAAACCCATGTAAAAAGTGACCCATCAGAAGCCACAGCTGCAGTATGCTCTTTGCCACAATATATCCAACCACCAGCATTGTCACCAGCTGGGAATTCAAAGAGCTCTGGACGAAGTGTTTTGGTATTCGCAATTGACACTCTTTTCCATTTCTTCATGTTTCCAACTTTGATTATACCCCCATACATAAATCACAATCTTTGTTGCTGAAACCATGGGCATTGCAGGATTGCCTAAGATATCATTCATGTCCATCATACTATTGTACCGCTGACCATCATCAGTTGAAAAGACAGCAAGATAGAAAATGACCATGACCATAACAACATTGAGTGAATTACAAATAACAAAAAAATCAGCTTGATTTTGATTATTTTGCAGAATCATTTAAATAATTAACTGAAATAAACCAAATAAATCTACCAAAAAAAAAAAAAAAAAAAAAAAAAAAAAAAAAAAAAAAAAAAAAAAAAAAAATCAAATTTTCCATAAATAGATAACTTTAATCATAATCTAAGAGGGAAGAGTCAGGATGACTAGTAAAAAAAACAATCATCAGAACTAAATCAATCAACTATTCTTGAACTGATTACAAACTTCTACAAAATCATTTAACAATCAAAGTTTAAATGAAAACAATCATGACATAGAATTAAGAGATTCTTTACAAAGAAAATGGAATAACAAGTTTTTAGATGGGACAAAATAAGAGCCAATGAAAATCACAGCTCATAAACAATCATATACATATACGATTAAAAAATTGTGCAGATTGTGAAACAATGGGGTAAACCATAACCCAATGAAAACTGAATTGATAATGAAACTTATAGAACAAAATGATTTTAAACGTAAGAAGAATTCTAAGCTGCACCTTGAGTGTAAGATTTGGTGGACTTGAATAGTAAAAATGGACCTTTCGACTTGAATACTTAAAACAAAGCTTTAGACTTAAATACTTAAAACGAACCTTTCGGCTTGAATACTACAAATTATCCTTTCAACTTGAATACTCAAACTAAACAACGAAATATGAGAATGAACTGAATTCTATAAGCAGTGACTTGGGCAGAGAAGATTGTTCAATCAAAGAAAAGGGCAACTAAAGATTCATCCTTGAAATGAGTCAATCACATCCAATGATATGAAATCAATTTAGAAGATGATTGAGTGAACTATGATGTTAAGAGATGAGTCATTAATAAGTTTGTGTTATTTTAAAGATTCACCAATGTTATTATTTTAAGGTGGAATTATATTTTGGGGTATCCCCTCAAATATTTAAAAAATTTAAACTGATCTTTTAATATTAAAAAAAAGATACCAAACATAAAAAAATAAAAAATATAGACACTTGATTTCATAATCATAAAACTACCCTCACCCCTCTCCACTACCCCTCGCCCTTGCCCCTAGCCCTTGCCCCTCTTCCTAGCACCTTGACCCTCTCTAAGAGCTCCGCCATGGATCTTGGTGGAGTTCATAGAGAGGGACGAGGGGAGAGAGGTGAGGGAAGAGGGGTTGAGGGGTGACTTTTGAGGGGCAAGGGGTGACAGGTGAGGGGCAAGGCCGAGAACGAGGAGCAAATGGTACGAGTGAGGGGTAGGGGAAAGGACAAGGGTGAGGGGCATGGGAGTGAATGTGGGTGAGAGGCATGAGAGAGGGGCGATGGTAGTTTAGGATTTATGAATTCAAGTGCAATAGTTTCGAATTTATTATAGTCGGTGCTTTTTTTCAAATGTTAAATATTAGTTTCATATTTTAAAATATTTCTGGGGGAGTACTCCAAAACATAAATCCGTCGCAAATCAAGAATTTTATTAACAATAGAAAATATGTCGCTAAATCAAGGATTTATTAGCAAGGGAAAATCCGTCGCTAAATCCGTTGCTAAATCAAGGATTTTATTAGCAAGGGAAAATCCATCGCTAAATCAAGAATTTTATTAGCAATGGAGAATGCATCGCTAAATCGGTTGCTAAATCAAGAATTTTATTAGCAAGGGAAAATCGATCGCTAAATCATAGATTTTATTAGCAAGGGAAAAACTATCGCTAAATCCATCGCTAAATCATGGATATTATTAGTAAGGAAAAATTCGTCACTAAATCCATCGATAAATCATGGATTTTATTAGCAAGGGAATATTTGTCATGAAATCCATTGCTAAATCAAGGATTTTATTAGCAAGAGAAATTCCGTTGCTAAATCCGTCGCTAAATCAAGGATTTTATTAGCAATGGATTTTCATAACTAAATTCGTCACTAAATCAAGGGTTTTATTAGCAAAGGATATCTTGTCGCTAAATTCATCACTAAAATCCCAACTTTTTTTGAGTGGAATTTACAAAAATTTTCGTCGCTAATTCATCTCTAAATCCATCGCTATATCCCCCACTTTTCTTTAGTATAATTTTCAAATAATTTTCCCTCGCTAATCCATCGTTAATCGTTGCAATTTTTTTTCACAAAAAAATCATAAATCCATTGCTATTCCCTAACTAATCCCTTGCAATTTAGTTAGGGTTTGATCCCTAGCTAAATTCCCTAGCTACATTGATATTTTCTTGTAGTGTTATAGACTGATTAATTGATTGACAGATTGATATATTCATAAATAGATATACATATACATAGATAGATAGATATATACAAATATATATAAGTAAAAAGATAGATAGATACATAGATAAACACATTGACAGAAAGATAGACAGCCAAGAAGATTGACCGATAGATATACAGATAGACATATTGATAGGAAGACAAATTTAGAGAAAAAAAGATAGATAGATATATATATATATATATATATATATATATATATATATATATATATATATATATAGATTGATTGATTGATAGATTGATAAATAGTTTGATAGCCTTATAGATAGATAGATTTATAGAATTAAAGATAGAGAGATTGATTGATTAATAGATAGACAGATAGATAGAAAGATAGATTTATTGATTGACATATCGATACACAAATAGATAGATAGAAAGATAAATAGATAGATATACACATATATAGAAATAAAGATAGATATACATGTAGATAAACCGAAAGATGTATAAATAGAATTTAAAAATATTGTTACATATATAGAGAGACTAATTAATATACATATAGATAGAAAGATAGACAAATAGATAAATAGATTGATTGTTATATAAATAGATAGATAAACACAAAAATAGACAGATATATAGACAAAAAGATAAAAAAATAGATAAATAGATATATAAATAGATAGAAAAATATAATAGATTGATTGATTGATTGACAAATAGATATACAGATAGATAGATAGATATATTGACATATAGATATGAAATTAGATAGATAGATTAAAAGATAGAAAAATAGATAGATAGATATGTAGATAGTAAGATAGATAGACAAATAGATATATATATATATATATATATACATAGACAGATAAATAAATAGATATATAGACAAATAAATATATAGATAAATAAATAGATAGATACATAAATAGATAGATAGAAAGCAGATAGATAAATATTAAAATATATAAGGAGATAGAAAGAAAAATACATAGATGTATAAATAGATTGATTGATAGATTGATTGATAAACAAATAGATAGACATATATATATATATAAAGATTGATAGAAGATTGATAGACAGGTTGAAAGATAGATGTATAGACATATTGATAGACTGATTGAAAGAGAGATAGAGTTTGATAGACAAAAAGATAGATTGATAGGGAGATAGATTGAGATATTATTTGACAGATAGATGGATGGATTGATAGACAGGTAGATAGTCAAATAGATAGATATATATATCAAGAGAATTATAGATAGAGAAATAAATATATAAATAAAAGATAGATAGACAGATACATAGATGAATAGATAGACAGATATATAGATAGATAGATAGACAGATAAATAAATAAATACACACACACACACACACACAAACACACAAAAATAGATACACAAATATATAGATAGAAAGATAATTGATAGATAAAATAGATAGATAGATAGAAAGATAAATTGACAGATAAATAGACAGATAGAAAGATAGATAGATATATATATAGATAGAAAGTTACATTGACAGATAGATAAATAGGAATTTAGATAATAGATAAACATATTAATATACATATAGATAGACAATAAACAACAAATAGATAGACTAATAGATAGATAGATAGATATATAAATATACATATAGACATACAAATATATTGGCTAATAGATAGAAAAATAGATAGATCAATCGAAAGACAAATATAATAGATAAATAGATTAATAGATAGATATATAAATAGATAGATATTTAGATAGATACATTGACATATCGATAGGCAATTAGAAAGTCAAATAGATTGATAGAATGATAGAAAGTTAGATAGATAAATATATATACACTGATAGAAAGATAGAAATATAGTCATATATATATATATATAGACAGATAGATAGATAGGTAGGTAGGTAGTTAGATAGATAGGTAGATAGATAGATAGATAGATAGATAGATATACAGACATATAGATAGATAGTTCAATAGTTAGTTAGATACATCGATAGATAGATAGTCAAATATATAGATAGAAAGATATACATAAAGATAGATAGATAGATAGATAAATAGATATATAGTTAGATACGTAAATAGATAGATATATAGATAGATTGTAAGATAGATTGGTATATATACAAATAATAATACAGATAAATAGATTGATAGATATATACATAGATAGATAAATAGATAGATAGACAAACTGATTAACAGGTAGAATGTTTCACAGAAAAATAGATAGATAGATAGACAAATAGATAGACTAATATATAGAAAGATAGATAGATAGTTATTAGACAAAGAGATAGATAGATTTATTATTAGATAGGTAGACAAATAAATAAACAAGTAGATAGATAGATTGATAGATAGAAAAATAGATAGATAGATAGATAGATTTATATATAGACAAATAGTCAGATAGTTTTGATAGATATATAGAAATATAGATAGAAAGATTTATAGAAAGACATATAGATAAAAATATAGATAGATATACAAATAGATTGATAGATAGATTTATAGATTGATAGATAAATAGATAGATAAGCACATAAATAAATACAAAGATAGACAGATTGATATTTAGACAGATAGATAGACAGATATATAGATATATAGATACATAAATAGATAGATAGATAGATAGATAGATAGGCATATAGAAAAAAATAGATAGATAGATCAATAGATAGAAAGGTATATATATATATAGAAATATAGATTGATAGATTGATAGATAGATAGATAGACAAGCACATACATAGACACATATATAGATAGATATATTCATAGATAGATAAATATATTTTGAGATAGATAGATAGTTAGATTGATTGATTGACAAATAGATAGACAAACAGATAAATAGATAAATAGTGAGACAGATAGATTAGTAGGTTGATTGATAGAAAAATTGATAGGTAGACAAATAGATAGATAGATAGACAAATAGACAGACAGACAGATAGATAGATAAATAGGATACATACATAGATAGATAGATATAAAAATACATCAATAGATAGATAGATAGATAGATTGATAGAAAGATAGATACACAATTAGAAAAATAGATAGACAGTCAAAAGGTTAGATAGATTTCTAGATTGATTGATAAACACATTGATTGATAAATTGATAGACTTTTAGATAGAATGATTGATAGACCAATCGATAGTTAGATAAATGGATAGATAGATTAACAGATAGATAGATAAATAGATAGACAAATAGATTGATATATTGATAGGTCGATAGATAGATAAATTAATTGATTGATAGTTAGATAGATAGATAAATAGACAGATAGATATACATATAGATAGACAAATAAATAGACAGATAGATACACAGATCGATAAACTGATAGCTTGACTTATAGATTAATAGATATATAGAAAGATATATATATTGATACATAAATAGAATGACACATAGTTAGCCACATAGATAGACACATATATAAGCATATAGATAGACATATTGAAAGAAAGATAGATAGATAGACCCATATATAGATAGATAGATAGACATATAGACAGATAGATTGATAAATTGATAGATAAATAGATATATATAGATAGATATAGATAGATAGATAGACAGACAGATAGATAAATATATAGATATATAGATAGATAGATAGATAGATAGATAGATAGATAAGTAGATAGATAGTTAGACAGACAAGTAGACAGATAGACAGACAGACAGATAGATAGACAGATTGATTGATTGATTGATATATAGATAGATAGAAAGATAGATAGATAGACAGACTAAAAGACTAATAGATAGATAGATAGACAGATACATATAAAGACAGATATATAAACAGACTAATAGATATATAGAAATTTAGAAAGATAGATAGTTAGCTAGACAAATAGATATATATTTTGATAGATTGATTGATCAACAAATAGATAGACATATAGATAAATAAATAGATAGACACTATAAAAATTGTTTGTTTAGCTACAAAAATTTATCTAGAAAAATAATTTCTAGCCAATTTGTGAGGGATTAGCTAGGGTATAACAAGTGATGTATGATTTTAAATTAAATAAAAAAATTTGCGATAGATTTCCGACTAATTAAAGACGCATATTTTTGATGGAAACTTGTCCCTTGCTAATATTGTCCTAAATTTTGTCGAAAAGATTGGCACCAAAATTAGCAACATCTTTAGAGATGGATTTTTTTCTAGCTAATTAGCTTTAGAAAAAAAATCCCTCGGTAAATAGTTATCTGAAAAATTTTTTATAATTATATATTAATAGTAAGCGATTAGTCCTTAAATAATAATTATCACATAATATATCCATTTAGCTAGGAATTCTTCCCTAGCTATTTAGCTAGGGATTAATTTTTGTCTTTAATCTATACTGAATTATTTTCTTTATATATTATTTGTTTTAATATATTTTATAATTTTATATATAAAAGGTTTGTCATGGTCTTTGGATAAGGAATCTTTGAAAAACACCTACTCCTTATATAATCATAAAGATTGGATTTTATAATTAAATAATTTAAAAAATATCTAAATACGAATAAAAATTTATATTAATAAAGACTAAGATAAATATTTTTATTTTTAGAAATTTTTTTTTTAAAAAATACAAAACATTATTTAAATTATTTAATTATGCTATATAAATATACTTATTAATATATACATTAAATAATTAATTATATAATTATAAATATTTTTTAAAATATTTGTAGTAATAAATGAACATACATAAACATTTGAATTAATAAAAACCTAAAATAGTTATTTGTATGATAAAAAATTTTACAAAAAATGTGAATTAATGAATTGAAAAATAAATATTTATATTAATAAAACTTAAAAGAATTACTTTTATGATTATATAAATCTTTAAAAAATATATTTTAAAAAAATTTGAATTATTTGAATTTTAAAAAAAATTCATATTTTTCAAAAATTTTTAATAAAATAAATTGATATTTAAGTATAAATGAATATATGTTTTAATTACATCTTAGAAGTGTCAAAAGGGCTGGGCTAGCCCTTCCCATTTTTTTATGGCCACTTTGGGCTAGCTTGATGTTCCTATCATGCCACGCCTGACACGATGATTCGAGCCTGACACTACATGTGGCTTGGAATCTACCCAAGTTCGAATGGTTTAGACCGGGTTGGTCAGGTTGGACCGGTCGATTTGACTCAAGGCAGGTCTTTTTTAAAAAAATTAAGGTTTCAAGGGGCATGTCGCCACATCACCATCGCCCATTGGGCATGTCGAGTCATTGCCCATTGTGCGTCATTGCATTGTCCCCCCTTCCATGCCCAAGTTCCAGGCACCCATGCCATGCTTGGCATGACACATGGGCTAAAATTCCTAGGCATGGCACGACATGATTCATGCAGAGGGTCAACCCATCATGGGCTTGGGCATGACATAGTAGCGTGCCATGTCGGGCCAGGCATGACTGAATTGCGTCAGACTTTGTGCCATGCCCTGGCCACCTGGCTCTTTTGACACCTATATTATATCCAAAAATTTTTGATGATTTATAAAAAAAATCTCTCGAGGTGCTTATTAAAAGAATACTTCAAATGTTTTTTATGGTTTCAAAAGAGTTTTTAAAAATATTAATAATAATATTTTTTTGTCCTAAAAATACTTAAAATTATTTTTAGCCCTATAAACACTTTTGAAGAGCACTACCAATCTGACCCTACATTGATTTCAATTCAAGTTTTATTTTTGCACTACTAAAATTTATAAGAGTTAAACCTTTAAGTAAAATATTTAATATTCATTTTTTATATTTCGTTCTTATTAAAATAATAAATATATCTTTTTTTATAATCTTCTCACTTTATGTTATTTTAAAATTTTTATAAATTATAAATTATATCAAATAATATGAATTTTTATGCCTAAAAATTTATTTCATATTTTATTCATAAAAATATATTAAATTCTTAAAAATCATATATATATATATATATATATATATATATATATATATATATATATATATATATATATATGTTTATTTATGAAATACTTTTTTATAATTTCATAATATTTTTTTATTTATAAAATAATATTATAGATTTATCCATAAATTATTAAAAATATGAAATATTATAAAATTTGTAGGGTTATATATTTATACAATTTAATTAAAGTTATATGAAATAATATTTTTTTTTAAAATAAAGTAATATGAAAATTTAGCAAAAACTTTAGAGATGGATTTTCCCTTGGTAATTGGTAGCTAAATTTTGTTTACAAACCCAATTATGAAGAGTTACTGCTGTTGTGATTTCAAAAATTCTATGTCATTTCAGAAATCTGATGTGATTTCAGAAAAACACAACATACAGTGTAGAATAGTCAAGACCTAAACCAGAACACCAGCATCCCATCCTTGGCTGTAGGAATCTATAGCTTTTCCATAGCATCTCCAATATTCACTTCTCCACTCATGCGTCTATATAACAGGCGCTTTATTTATACCATGAATCCATTATTAATCACACATGTTTTTACATCCAAATGGAACCCTCTTCATAATCTTTATAACTTCATCTCGTTGAACCATCTTTGCTTTGGTAAGCATGAATACCGACTTATAGGAGCACCACATACAAGGTCTCATGTAAAATATTGATGATGAAGAAGGTATTGTTCTTTTTTTTAAATCAATTTTTAGGGGTTTAATGCAAAAAATTTGCAATTCCATATCATATCATGTTATAGATTATTTCAGTCTCACACATGTTCATGTTTTTATCAGCATCCATATCTCTTGTATCATTCTTCGATCCATTTCACTTGAATTAATCAAGTTTTAGAGCATGCAAGCATATCATACTGTTGCATTAATCTATAAAATTTTGACATTTCTGAGCATAGACACATTATTATCGTTGGATATAGCTATATTATGTTACTTTTATGATTGAGCTCTAGACCTCTTTAGGTTAATCCATTTATTTTAATTCATGTAGGTACTAGCTGAAGCAATTCAATTTCATCCAAAGGTTCTTGAAGTTTGGGTTTATGCTGCAACTTGGGAATTTAATCATAACTTAAATGCTACAATTGCTAGGGTTCTTATGCACAATGGTTTAAGAATCTGCTCAAATTCAGATCTACGGGTTGAGTATATTTGAATAGAACTTACATACCTCAACAAGCTGATGGTAAGGAATCAATATCTTGGGTTAACTTTTTATTTTCATTATTATTTTGGATACTTTGTTCTCCTAGACATATCTACTTCACTACGACGAGATTTAGTCTCGATGTTTTATGGAGGGTAAAACTCATTTGTTACTTTGTTACTTTGTAAGATTTATTTTGTAAGATTTAGTCTCTTAAACATATGGTAGAGTGAAATATTGTAAGATTTATTTTGGGTAAGTATTATATTCATATTCTTTGTTACTTTGTTGCTGCTTGTTACTTTGATAGGTGGTGGGGGACCAATAATGGGTGACTTGAGGACTCTGAAAGGCTTAATTAAGAACATGAAATGATGTTGCTGTTTGGCGAACAATGTATTTACATTTCAATGTGTTCCAAAGATTTTTATTTATCATCAACTCATCTATTTCTTTCATTTTTTGATGATACATTACTTTCTTCAATGGGGGCATCGCCATATAAATTTTGAAAGGTAATTATCAAGGAGCTAATATGCTTCTTAAATCAATGAGTTTTTGGCACATAATTCCATTTCTAAAAAATTATAGGCAATGGATGCTGGATGTTAGAGAGAACCATCCATGATTAGTTTCTTCACTAACAAACTAACTAATGAAAAAATGATTCATTTTTGGCTCCATACTAACATTGAGGGACCCATGGTTTTGGCTATGCTCAAAACCTCAATATTGAAATTCAGAATATAAATGGTTTATATGTGGATTCCATGGGTGTGTTTCATATGGAACTTCATAAAGAATATCTGAAAATAAAAGAAACATACCATGAATGCACAAAAGGTGCTGACATATATCTGAAAAACACAATAAATTATAAAAATTTTGGTTTGTGGGGACATGCTACAAATTTTTGGGACATTTGCATAAATTTATAAGTTTAAAAAGGATGTGGGACATTCTTCTATGTATGTCTTGGAAATTCTGAAATCACCCAATGCTTCAAGATATCTTTTGGGATTTAAATGATATAATTTTATATGTAACTTTTGAAACACATATGCAAACTATAATCATTATGAGATTTAAATGATCCAATATTTAAGAAACTAACAATATTTCTCAATTATTATATAATTTATCATTTTTTTTATAATTATTTAATGTTTTTTATGAGTGCTTTTAAGTATGTAAGTTATCATAATCATTTTCATATTTTTATATAGAGGAATACAAAACATATTTGTAGTGAGAATTATGTGTGTATATTGTAAGCTATATTTTTTTATGTGTATTTATTCTTTATGACATAAATGTATGATTATATAAATTCTAATATATTGGATTTTATAAGAATTTTAAAGTTAAAAGTATCTAAGCGAGAATAATACTAAGATGTGTGATCTCTACTAAAATTCATAGAATAATCGACCAATTATTTGGTCAGTAATTAGCTGTTTTTTAGTCGATAAACCTATTACTGATGATTTACCAACCTAGTTTAATAATCGTTATGCTGAGACATATTTGGTCTGCATAGTGAGATGTCGAGTACTGGGGTTGAGCTGTCTACTGCTGCTAGTCCTGATGTGGTTGCTGTAGGTGCTGTTGTAGGTGATGGGGTAGATGTTGTAGCTAGATCATTACGCCGAATAATCCGAGCTAGATCATTAGGGTTGAATTGTAGTCCACCATCATAAAACTTCTTTGTAAGTCAGTCAAAATGCAGATGCAACTCATCCATATCATCCTCATAGTCAATCATGTGTCGCTCGGTATCGGCCAACTAATACTGTATATCATTTCGCATCACTTCTTGAAATTTCTCCATCATCAAGAACAAATTTGAATCTGGTCCTAAAAATGCAGCTTCATTATTTGGTCGCCAATGCAAGTAGAATGATGATGTCAATGAAGCGACGCCATAAACAGACATCTTCTCCTTGCCATCAACAGCCGCATACCAAATCTGATTCGTATCAATTGGTAGAGTTGATGAATGAGAACTACCTGTTGCACCATCACATAAACTTGAAGTAGATTGGAATTCACTTGAGTCGTAGCAGCTAATATTTTCTCATATCTGGCCTAATAAACATGTATGATATGTATTTAAATCTATATTCAAAAAAAAAGAGAAAAGATATTTTTTTAATGAAATGTACATTTACTGTATGAGATCTCTGATCAACAAATGTCTGACCATCATGAGCCTTCATGTGCATTTATTTGAATAAGTGAGGAGCACTGGGCTTCTTAACCTTCTTGTTTATCATTTATTACACACAAAACATATGTTAATTCTATTGAAAAAAATTTTTTTATGACAAATGAAAATTAGGCATAATTGAACATAATTCATAAAGTAATAAACATAAAAAGTGTAAATTAGAAATAATATCAATACTCATTCATGCTCGCGCATAGAGCAAGATCCACAAGTGTGTGTTGAAATGTCACTACCCTCCCCAGCCCGCTATGAGCGATGATTGCCGCTATGTTTATTAAACCTCTTCCTATAATCAAGATCTTCCATTCTTCTCCGCCACTCCTTGAAAACATGATTTGTGACACTCAAATCTTGTTCTTTCTTCTTCAACCATTTATTTTTGACCTCGTACAAGGTATCTTTATACTGACTGGCATCATGTTTGTAGAACACACTTTTGAACGCCTCCTTTCACTATGTCCACCTATAAACTTTTTGCAATTATAATTAAAACATTTTTAATCAGTGAACAAAAGAATAAATAAAATATGTAAAAAATGTTTGGCAGTAATATGTACCTTAAATTCTCTCCAAATTATTAATTGGTCTCTATGTGTCAGTGACTTCCAATTATGTCCATAAGGTTTAAAGGACTTCCTGAAAATTATTCTCAAAACTATAGAAATGGAACCAGACACTCTAACTTTGTCCTATAACATAAAATTTAATAGCAAGTTAGAAATAAATTAAGAAATTAATAAATCATTAGTTAAGTTTTATATCTTACGGATTATCAATTATCGGATCAAACTAAGCCATAGGGAGAGTCTAGTCTGTAGGGTGCTCTGAGGAAGACTTTCCAACATCTCCATCCTCTCCCTCCCACGTCTCTTGATCATTCATCAAAATCTCAGGACCATTATGTGGATCAGTCTGCTGATGCTACTACTGCAGTACAGTCACAACCTTTTCTGTCTACTGTGGCGTCTCATCCACACATGACCTTCTACCAGGTTCGGGCATACATGATGTCTTGCTACCTATACCAGAACTAGTATGACCTTGCAAATTGCTACCTCTACCTCGTCCATGTGCCATATCTATTAAAAATAATAAACAACACATTATTGATTAGTAAGCTTCAAGTAAAATTCATAAGGCAATTAACATAAACAAAAATAATTAATGATTAAAATAACATAAAACTCACTTTCAACTCATTTTCATCAGAATCATCCAAATCTAGTTCATCTCTTCTTCAAATGTAGTAACATCATTTTCAAACATCTTTTCATCACTCATTTCTTCCTCATTATCAATTAAATATTCATCAACATCTAAATTCCCACTTATATCCATCTCAGAAGATGTGTCTAAAAGGACGTCTTCATCCCCCACCATAGCTTCGATTATAACATCATTGTAATCATTTTGAAAAGCTGGTTCTATGACATTAGTTCTTGGTGATGCAAGGATGTCAATTTGAACCCTTGCTTTTATCTTGCACACAGCTTTCCAATCCTTTCTAGGACGGGTCTAACCCAAATATTCACAATAATAAACCTGTGATTCTTGTACTACTAATACAAAAGGTTCATACATATTAAATCATTTTTTATTGTGCACATCAATAAGTTAATATCGAGGATTGACAACACTACTTATATGTGGTGTTGGATCAAATCATTCACATTTGAATAATATAGTTAATTTAACCAGGAGGGCTTCAAATTCTAACTTGATCACTTTGACCAGAGTCCCGTAATAGTCATATTCAATTTTATTGTATAAGGATCCTTTAATGCATACCCCCGTATTGTCTATTGCCTGATAACTACTATATAATTTAGTGTGAAATTTAAAACCATCAAAATAGTAACCATTATAAGTTCTAACCTCTCTTAGAGGATCTCGTGCTATACTTCGAAGATATTGATTGGAAATTTTATTTTCATGATTATGAACCTGCAATCAAAAATCAGTGGATTGTTGAGATTACAATTATAAATTTTTATTAGAACAATATAATTATTTTGTTATTTTCATTTAAGTAAACATAGGTATTTTTCAGTTGATTGTTGAGATATTGATGGAAAGTCTTGCTTCGTCACGGCATTGATAGTTTGTTCATTCATATTAAAAACCCATTTATGTTTATCTGTAAAAAATTGACAAAAAAAGAATTTAGAAATAATGGATACATTGATAGGAAATAATAAATTAAAATGGTAAATAGATCTCATTTGACTTTTAGGTAATACTTACTTTATGAATGATTGAACCTCTAGACAATTCATTATGACATATAGAAGTGCCGTAGTATATTCATTGTCTACTAGATACTATTTTTCTTAAGCACCAATTGCTTTACTCAAGGCTTGAAAATTTCAAACATATCATTATCCAAAATGTCAATAAGATAAACCTCATTCTGCTTTTCCTTAAGTGGAAGAGTTGGATCTCCTTCTTTGAAATATAATGATGCTAATTTGACAGCCTCATCCATAATTTAACCTATTGATATAGAATCATCAACCTGAGCCATATTCAATTTGTATGTTTTATTTTCCTCAAGTATCTACAAAAAAGATTATTGAATTTTACAAGTCATTTGTGTGTGTGTGTGTGTAGGAAAACAATTGGTTGAGTGAATTAATATTACCTTTTTTGATGATACATTATGATAATGGATAGGACCAGTAATCCTAGCTTCGTAAGCCAAGTGTACTAGAAGATGTTTCATTGAGTCAAAAAACTTAGAGGGAAGATTTTCTCAAGATTTCATAAGATAATAGAAATTTATTCATCCAGATTTTTGAATTCCTCATCATTCAAAGAAGAAGAAGTTAATTGCTTGAAGAATAAATAAATCTCAATTATCGGCTCCCATATTCTATTAGGCAGGAATTCTCGAAGAGCAATTGGTAACAACAACCTTTGCATGAATACATGACAATCATGACTCTTCATGCCAAACATCTTAAGTTTGTTCACATCTATCCACTCCAACATATTCTTCTTCTATGATTTATTCACAAAAAATGGCATATCATGGTATTTATTGGTGACAAGATTTTTTATAAATTGAGCACGATGACAATATTTATTCAACTCATCTCTTGACTTGTATGTTTCCTTAGTTTTCCCTGGAATGTTAAATACTGTATTAAAAATATTGTCAAACACATTCTTCTCGATATGCATAACATCAAGATTGTGCCTGAGCAAGTGTTCACGCAAGTAGGGAAAATCCTAGAAAATACTTCTCTTATTCCACCCACAAATCTTAGATATAGCTACATTCACAACCTCATCATTAATATCTATCACTTTCCTCAACCCTATGTTATTCAAATCCTATAGAATTTCATCGCCAGATCTAACCCTCTTGAATTGTTAGTAACCTTTCTATTCTTAATGAATTTTTGGTGTTATGTCGAAACGGATGATTAATGGGCAAAAACTTCTGATGGTTGTATAACCATGACTGTTTTCCACTCTTAATTAATAGAAAAGCATCATAATCTTCCATAGAATGTGGACATGCTAACATACCAGTTGTACTCCACTCAGACATCATAGAATATGCTAAAAAGTCATTTATGGTCCATATTAGGGTAGCACGCATCTGAAAATTTTTCAATTTGGAAATATCATAAGTTGAACCCCAACACCCCAAAGACATTTCAACTCCACTATTAATGGATGGAATAAAAAATCTATCTTCCTCTTTGGATTCGTTAGCCCCGACACTAACATAGTAAAAAACATAAATTCTTCCTTCACACATAAGCCTGGAGGCAAGTTATACAGCATTTCCACCACAGGCCACAAAGAATATTACTATCTAGATTGACCAAACAGCTTAAAACTTTTAGCCAAACCTAGCCTAACATTTCAAATATCAGAAGAAAAATCAGGTAAACACCCATCACAATGTTTCCAAGTAGGGGCATCAGAAGGGTGACACATCTTACCATCCTCCATATGATGCTCTGAATGCCACCTCATTTCATTAGATGTTGTGATTGATGCATACTATCTCTGCAATCTAAGTGTTATTGGAAAATCATGCATCTTTTTATATGGCACCTTCACATTCTGTATATACAATCTATTTCCAGAACTCCTAACCTTTTGCTTGTACCGAGCATGACCACATATTTTACAACTCTTAAGGTCACTATTATCACCCTTGTTTATCATACAGTTGTTCACACAATAATGAATGAGTTGTACGATTAATCCCAAGCCTCTAACTAACTTCTTAATGTTGTAGAAATCCAATGGCATCAGATTATCTTCTAGAAACAATTCTTGAATAAAATTAGACAAATCATCAAACCATGCCTGCGGACACCTGTGTCTGCACTTTATTTCTAACATCTTCACGACCACAGATAGTTGAGTATGCTTAGAATTTCTCTCATATACAGGTTTGTCTCCAGCTCGAATCATGTCATACAAATTCGTTGCCTCGGCATTGGGTTTCTCATTCAGGTTGAATTCAGGACCCACGGCATCACAAACCATTCTATGGTATATTGTGTGATTCATATTATCCGAGACAATATGATTAGTTTCACTTACTAAGATTCATATTGAACTTGAACACCTTTGTTGGACTTGCTTCTTACCATGGTATATCCAAACATAGTAATCCACAACAAAACCATTTCTATACAAATGCATCTTCACTGTCTCAACATTCTAAAAGCAAACTCAATAAATTCATACACCTTTGTTGGACACTTTTTGTTGGACTTATCTAATATTTAACTAAAGTGCAAGGACACCTTATATATGTACCACCATTCATACACTCAGGATGTCTAAGAGCAAGCTCAACAAATTAATCAACTTTATCCCCCCATTCATCAGAGAACATTCCATTGATTATTTGACCCTTGTACAACCATTCACGATCGTCTTCCATAACTAGTCATAAAAAAATCAATTTAGTAAACAAACATGATTGTCTCTAATTAATTTTATGTTCATTAAATATTTATCTTGGTTCCGATAAAGTCTTTTTTTGCATGATATACAACCTACTATACATCCACCTCCACCTCCACTCGTCCAATAGTTATTTTCACTTCAATAGGTTTTGTCCTAATCCATAATGGAGCATTAACAATAAAAAAAGGGATCAAACACATTAACCAGGGCTGTAAACATCTTCTTTGTTGGTTCAAAATTATGGTGTACCTGGAAACACAAGGTACAAGAAATTTGCTTTTAAATTTTATTGGATGAATGTTCAATACAATCATACATACAAACATACTTGCATACATACATACATATATGAACTTTTTCTCTTCTAAAAGATGCAAATTATAATAAAAAAATAAACTATTTTTTATAACTTATTAATATTAACACATTATGCCTAATCTGAATACCAAACAAAATTTTTCAATCATGTACAAATTATTTTCCCATCCATTGCATCTTAACACATAATGAGAAAGTAGCTTAGAAGACTATGAAATTTGCTTGTACAACTTTTAATTACATCATAAAAGACTACTAGATAAAATACTTGTCTTTTATTGAGCTGTTGGGCTTTCTCTCGAGGCTTTAACACATTGTATGGGTTGGTATCATCAAAAGGTGGAGGAGGTTTCAAAATCAACCTTACCTCATTACACCTAACACTTAGGAAAAATAAATGTCAGTAAGATGAAAATAATTCAAAACAAAAATAAATAGCAAGTTGGCAATAGAATATGTAAAAGCAACTTCTGTGATTCATCAACCACTTAAACAGTTATTTATGAGTAATGTCAAACATAGAGGTGTAAAAATGGCCGTGTTGTGCCAGGATGGTCCATTATAGTGTGACATATATGTATAGTTATATGTTATTATACATATAGTATAATAGTTATAAATCATTATATATAGTTAAACATATAATTATACACACACACACACAAAGTAATTATAAGTAATTATACATAAATGTATACAAAGTTATAAACAAATATATAGATTTACATATATGTATACATATATGTATAGATAGTTACAAATAGAGTTATGTTTAATTATATAGACTTTTATATAGTTATGCAAATATTTATATATATTTATACACATATAGTTAAACGTAATGTTGTATGTTGTTATACATGTATTTATAAATATAGTTACATGTGATTATACATATAGTTACACATATAGTTAAACGTATATTTATACATGTAGGTTTATATATTTGTTCATTTAGTTTTATATATTTATACATATAGTTATGTATAGGTTTATATATAGTAGAATACTTTTTTATATATTAATATATACAAATATATATTAAATATAAGTTGTAAAGTATATATTTCAATATTATTATGTATAAAGCTTTTATAGCTATACATATAGTAAGATACAATTATTTATAGTATATATATTATTCAAATAATATATATAGTTATAAATAGTTATATAAAATATTAAATTAATAGTATATATATTATATATATATTAATACACGTAGTGATAAGTAGTTATACATAAATGTATACAAAATTATAAACAAATATGTAGATTTACATTTATGTATACATAGTTATAAATATAGTTATATTTAATTATATAGTGTTTTCTATAGTTATACAAATATAAATAAATAGTTATACACATTTAGTTAAACATGATGTTGTATGTTGTTATACAGTAATTATAAATATAGTTACATGTGGTTATACATATTGTTACACATTTAGTTATACTTATATTTATACATCTAGGTATAATATGTTTTCATTTAATTTTATATATTTATACATATAGTTATGTATAGGTATAGTTATAGTAAAATACTTTTTATATGCTAATATATACAAATATATATTAAATATAAGTTATAAATTTAATATTTAAATATAATTATGCATCAAACTTTTATATTTATACATATAGTAAGACACAATTATTTATAGTTATATAATATTATACATATAATATATATAATTATAAATAGATATATATAATTTAACATATAGTTATATATAGATATATTCATACAAGTAGGTATAAGTAGTTACCCATAAATATATACAACGTTATAGACAAATATATTAATTTAATTATATGAATACATATATGTATATATAGTTACAAATATTATTATATTTAATTATATAGAGTGTTACATAGTTATACAAATATTTATATATAGTTATACACATATAGTTATAAATATATATGTAATTAAAGATATAATTATATATAACATTATATAATTATACATTTAGTAAAATACAATTATATATAGTTATAATTAGTATACATATAATATTTTTTTTAGAAATATAGTTATATAAAATTATACATATAGTTATACTTTATTATATATTTAAAAATTAGTTATGAATAGTTATAAATATAATAATAAAAATAGTTTACTTAATTATAAATATAATTATAAATACTTTTATATATAATGTCATATGATTATATAATTAAACACGTGTTCATATATAATATTTGTGATTAAAATATTTTTTATACTTACTTAAATATAATTATATATATGTAACACTTTTATAAATAATATATAGTATTTGTATCACATTTATATAAACATTATAAATATTCTATATTTATATAAAAATTAATATGTAATATAAAAATTTAAAAAATTGTATAATCATTTAATGTTCCATAATTGTTATATAAAAAAATTTAAAATGGATAGTTTTATGTAAATATTGTATAGATATTTACAAACATTAATACATATGTATAAATATTTATATTTAACATTTATGTTAATAAAAATAATTTTAATTAATATAAATTAAAATATTAGATATTTATATATAATGTAATACATTTAATAAATTAA
>JAREIK010001622.1:0-25168 GCA_029783825.1 Sapria himalayana | reverse complement strand
TACATATTTCATCAGTTAACAAAAGAATAAATAAAAGATCTAAAAATGTTAAGTAGTAATATATACCTTAAATTATTTCCAAATCATCAACAGGTCTCTATCTGTCAGTGACTTCCCATTATGTCCATGAGATTTTAAGGACTTCCTGAAGATTGTCCTCAAATCCTAGAAATTAAACCAGACGGCTCTAACTTCGTTCTGTAATCTAAAATTTCATAGCAAGTAAGAAATAAATTAAGAATTGATAAATCATTACTTAAGTTTGATATCTTACGGATTATCAATTGTCGGATCAAACTGAGCAATGGGAGACTCTCATCTATAGGGTGCTCTGGTGAAGACTCTCCAACATCTACATCCTCTCCCTCCTCTCCCTCTCACGTCTCTTGATCATTCATCAAAATCTCAGAACCATGATGTGGATTAGTCTACTGATGTTGTTGATGCAGTACATTCACAACATCCTCTGTCTACTATGGGGTCTCATCCACCCCTGACCCTCTACCAGGATTGGGCATACCTGAGGCCTGGCTGCCTCTACCAGAACTCGTACGACTTGGCAACGTGCTGCCTCTACCTCGTCCACATGCCATATCTATTAAAAATAATACATAGAAAATTATTGATTAGTAAGCATCAAGTAAAATACATAAGGCAATGAAAATAAACAAACATGATTAATGATCGAAATAACTAAAACTCACTAACTACCCATTCACATCAGAATCATCTAAATCTAGTTCGTCTTCTTCTTCAGATGTAGTAACTTCATTTTCAAACTCCACTTCATCACTCATTTCTTCCTCATGATCAATTAAATGTTCATCAACATCTACATACCCACTTATATATACTTTTAATTCTCGGCACGGCTCTCAAACTACACTTGACTTTATGGCAATTGTCTTTGTTGTGAACTTCTACTGTGATACTAATATGCCAAGTAATAAGATAAAACTGCCCTGCCTTGAATTTTTTGTACCGGAAATGACTAACCAAATGGGATGACAAAGTGTTGTTAGTTAGAACTTAGAATAGATAAAGGAGGCTAGGATTTAGATAATAGTGGTTTCGAAGATGTTGTGTTGTCATCTGCTATGTTTTTCTTTTTGGATTCATGGGTTGTCTGGCCTTCAACTCTTATGTTTTTACTTTTCATTCTTTTTATTATAATTTTTATTACTTTTTTCCAATATTTCAGAATTTATTTTGAAATTTCATATGTTATAGCTACAGTCTATAATATTGTCAATGGTTGTAAGTTTTCTACCCATCAAAATGACTTTTTCCATGCTGAAGTCCTAGTCATGCTTTTCACTATTCTATTGGAGTTTGTATCTTAACCATGTCATTGATTTTATAGCCATTTATCCACAAGAGTGGGTCAGCTTGTTTCGTAGTTTGCAGAAGTTATATATATTTTCTACACTAATTAGTGAGAATTTATTTCAATATATATATATATATGCTCCAGGCTCTGTTATTTGAAGAGATTCATATTGCTGGGAAGCGGTAGCCTTTATACTCATGGGATTTTGCTAAGAGTGTTGGGACAATCTTGGATAGTGGTGCTTTACCTACCAGAAGCAGCTTTTGAAGCATTTAAGGATGCTGTAAGATTTTGAATCCAGTCCTTGCTTGCTCTTAGAAGGATGCATTAGTTTATAGTTATATTGTTGATGTCATGTACCTCAATTAGTTTATATGTATGTGCATGCATTTGTTATTTGTTGAGTTAAGCACCCTTAGTTCAATTGGTTGCATTTTCCAGTAAGAATTCAATTAGATTATGAGCTTATATATTTAGTTTTGTTGATCTTTTGTTTCCATGCAGATTTTGAAGGAAGTTAAATCTTCGCATTGATCGAAGGTCCTAATTTAGCTTATGATGATATTTGCTTTGCTGGTGTGGGAAGGTAATATAATGTCTAGAGAAGTAGAGAAAAACTATACTCTATGTGATTGAATAGATTGAATTGGTACAGAGGTCAATATTATATTTCTCGGAATCCCCAGTTGGAGTTGGGCTCTCTTACACAAACACATCCTCTGACCTCACCAAGTTAGATGATTGGTCGTGATCCCACAAAGGCTCTTCTAAACTTAATCTTGCACCATGTAAAGTCGGTTGTTGTATTAATTTCCATGTCTATCTCTAGAAAGTAATCATTGGATTTTGCTTTTGATAGTTTACTGAGCGAGGACATATATTTGTTCAAGTCCATTTAGCTGAACACACAAAGGCTCTAATGGATGCTAAAGCTGACTTCTGCTAGAATGGAGCAGATGAAGGACTCGTCTCAAATGGTGGTTGTTAGTTCCAAAACTTTAAGTGGTTGCCAAGCAGCTGATGACCAAAGGAGTCACAAGGTATATATGAGTTAAACTATGATCAAGCAATATATGGGTTGATTCTAGACCCAATGGGCTTTCTATAGAGTCTAAGAACACCCAAATCCAAGTTCTAATGAAGGAGTTATGCATGTTTAAAATTAAATAAAAAAAAATGGGCACACTGCAGTAATTGCAGCAGTAGGGCCATTAATTTTCTTCATTTTCGGATAGGATATGACCTCAATTTTTATCAAGATATATATGAGTGGATTCTAAACTCGAAGGAATTTTCATAGAGTCTAAGAACACTCAAATCTAAGTTCTAATGAAGGAGTTATGCATGTTTCAAATCATGAAAAAAATCAGGACACTGCAGTAATTGCAGCGGCAGAGCCACTATTTTTCTTCATTTTTGGATAGGATATGACATCATTTTTTATCAAAATATATATGGGTTAATTATAGTCCTAACGAAGGAGTTATGCAAGTTGCAATTCATGAACTGCATGAGCAACTTGTAGCAGCAGTAGTAGCAGCAGCAGAAACCACCGTTTTTCATCATTTTCGAATCTAATTTGAGTTAAACTCTAATCGAAATATATATATATGGGTGAATTATAGATCCAAAGGGCTTTCAATAGAGTCTAAGATGACCTATAACAGAGTCCTAACGAAGATGTTATGCAAGTTGCAATCCATGAACTGCATGAGCAACTTGTAGCAATAGCAGCAGCAGCAGAAACCACTGTTTTTCATCATTTTAAAATCTAATATGAGTTAAACTCCGATCAAGATATATATGGATGTATTATATACCCAAAGGGATTTCTATAGAGTTTAATAACACCCAAATCCAAGTTCTAATGAAAGTATTATGCTTGTTTCAAATCAAGAAAAAAAATCAGCACACTGCAGTAATTATAACAGTAGGGCCACTGATTTTCTTCATTTTCGGATAATATATGATTTCAATTTTTAGAAATCTATTTAGGTATGGTTTCTAGACTCAAAGGGCTTTCCATAGAGTTTAAGAACACCTAAATATAAGTTCTAATAAAGGAGTTATGCATGTTTCAAATCATGAAGAAAATCAGCACACTGCAGTAATTGCCGCAGCAGGGCCACTGATTTGCTTTATTTTTGGATAAGATATGACATCAATTTTTATCAAGCTATATATGGGTGGATTATAGACCCAAAGGGATTTTCATAGAGTGTATGAACACTCAAATCCAAGTTCTAATGAAGAAATTATGCATGTTTCAAATCATAAAGAAAATCAGCACACTACAGTAATTGCTGCAGGATGCCTACTGATTTTCTTCATTTTAAGGGCCTATATTTTTTAAAAGCTTCATGACTTAAAAAAAATGTAGAATGGCTAACCCCTCTTAACATTTCAAGCTATAAATTTCATGGAATATAGGTTCAACTAGGTTATGGGGCCTTTCCCAACTTTTTCCTTACTCTAGTTCCCTTGTTTCTCTATAGATTCAAAGACATCGACATCCTAACCCCATCTCCCTTCTTGTTTCCAAGTTTTTCTTTTCTTCCTTTAGATAAGTTCAGATCCTTCACTTATAGATGCATCTTCCTAACAATTCCAAAAAAAATTCTTTCACAGCCTCAGAAGGGCCCACATGGGTAGAACAATGTCCCAAATCAGTGAAACCCATACCCATGGTTAAAATTTAAAACCAGACTTCGAACACAAAGTCCTAGGACTCCTATTTGGTTGGACAATTATCTCATATCCTGACTTTCAATTAAGGCATCTTATCAACAATCCAACCAATAATCCAAGATTCTGGACTTTCCAATAAGGACATCTTTTCAACTTCCTAACTCAACAAGAGTAGAATAATTAATAATCCATCCACTCAAAGAACCAAAAATTAATAATTCAAGGCAAGTGGAAGGAACCGACAATAATACAAAGTATGAACATAGCATGAAAAATCCTCCAAAACCCCAAATTCAAAACTTTTGAAAGAGGCTATATATAAGACTGACCCGAAGGTAAGAAAATGTCTCAAATAAATAACCAAAAAAATAATAAAAATGATCCACTTAAAAGCCCAAATGACAACAATCCAGTGAAGCTCTGTTATAGAAACCAACACGAGGCAACACAACACAAGCCAACACATGAGAAAAAGCTAAACACTGATAAAAAACTTGGGCATATCATAAAATAGCACAAAAATAGGGCAGAACAAAATAAAAATAAAAATGAAAAACACATTAGCCAGAATACCAAAAAAACAACAATCAAACCAAAAAACCAGAAAACAACAATAAAGTCAAAAAAACCAGTGTCCTAATGGCCCAACAAGTAAATTAGTTGATATATCAAACTGATCCAGCAAAACACATTAGCCTAGTTAAGCAAGCAGGTTACCAACATCTAATCAAGAGAAAACCCTTAAATAAACCAGAAAACAAGGGAGAAACCGAGTAAAGATTTGTCTAAATAACTAACCAAACAAAAAATCCAAAAAACACAGCATACCCAATCAAGAACCGAGCTGAGTGAAACAAAAAAAAGGGTAGAAGACTTACCAATATGAAGAAATAGGTTCTGTTAGCAAAAATAGTGTGAACTCAAAGCCCTCGCCGTGGATTCCAGAGTATTGGTTAGACAAGGATCGAAAACTTACTGCCAGATTTAAGGGAGACATTACTGACCATTTACCGACCGCAAATTTGATCGGTAACTAAAATTTTAAATACAGACCATTTTTCATGATAATGTATTTTTGGGCGTTAAGTGGTCGAAAAATTGTCGGTAATTTTTGGTGCTAATTCCTGCCTAATTTGGTACTAATTCCTGCCTAATTTATAGACCAATTTCTGACCAAAATTATTTGGTCAGTAAATATGGTCGGGATTTGGTCAGGAATTTTATTTTTTAACCAAACATCTTTTGGTCTCTAAATGGTCGTGATTTGGTCGGTAATTACGACCAATGTTTAAGGTAGGTAAGTTGGTCGGTAATTCTGTGATTTTTAGTAGTGATAAAATACTACAGTATTATATGTACGTATTTACTAACTTTATTTGTACATATATACCTCATTTCGTATTGTTGCTGCTGCTCTCGCTGCCGCTCTTATCGCTATTGTTGTTGCTGCTGTCACTGCCAATACCACTGCTGTTATCGTCGTTGCTGCCACTGCCTCCACTACTGACATTATCGCCGATGCTAACATTGTTGCCGTCACTACTGCCGCCGCTGGCCGCTGCCGCCAGTGACGGTGCTACCGTTGCATGCCGTAGCTGCCACTGCCACTGCTGCTACTTCTGCCATCACTCCTGCCATTGCCTTCTTTTCCGCTACTTCCTGTGCTACTGCTGCTGCCGGTGTAGCCACTGCTACCGCCACTACCTCCACAGCCACCACTACTTCCTATCCAGCCACTGCTACCGCCACTACCGCCGCTGCTTCCAGTGCAGCTACTACTACAGCCGTAGCCACTACTACAGCCATAGCCACTACCTCTGATGCTGCTGCTCCCACCACGGTCACTCCCGCTGCTACCGCAACTACAGCCCCCGCTATTGTAGCCGCCACCATTGCTGCCACCGCTGCCGCCGCCGCTGCCGCTGCCGCCGCCGCTGCCACTGCCGCCGCCGCTGCCGCTACCGCTATCACCACTGTCGTCGCTACCGTTGATGTCGCTGCTACTGGTGCATGTAATTTTCATCAAGATGGAGATAAAGATGGAAATACATATAACAATATGAATTAATACACAAGGACATGGAACATGAAAATTCTTAATCACAAATTTGTGGGTTCATATATCATTAATAACTATTGAAGTAAATCACATACTCAAGAGTTAATGTACTACAACTACTATCACAGGTTAGTTCAGATGGTAAGGGCGAGCAATGAGCTCCAGGAATACAATATATTCATGAGATCATAGGTTTGAATCTTACCTTTGAATTGAAGGAAATGTATCAGCTCATACTTACGTAGGACTAGTCTAGGTGCATGCAAACTGACTCGAACATTTATGGGTCACAAAAGAAACATACTAGAGCTGACTCTACCCTACTTGATTTTGACCCCAAACCCACGGTCTGCTCATCGAGATGGTACCACCATTTACACGAGGTTCTGCAATAGCAGTAGTACAATGCGCTCCACATGACACAGATTTTACAAACTCTGCCTCTAACTGGTTCACTTTTCATGGGGGCCTTTTACCCTCTTAAGTGCCATCACCCAATCGACCAAATTCATTATTACCTAATCAAATACCTGAACATATAAGAGTCTAAATATGTGAAAAGTTATGAACGAGTACACTTGAACATAATAAGAACAAAACAGTAAAGGGATATTTGTTTGACTATTATGAGGAAGAAATGAACAAGCATAAACTACAATTTTGTCCAATTATTGGTCCAATTAATTTTTGATTTTGTAGAATTGCCCATCAATATCCAAAAATATTATATACAATCCTATGGAATAAAATGAAAAAAATAGAAAATATATGTTATCATGTATATATTTCAATTCCCATAAAATAACATGTATACAAGTAGAAGCATATCACTTGCTTCAAGCTCCAAAAATTTTTTTTATTAAATATTTAAGTTTGGCAAAAATGAAATGATTCATTATTATTCACATTTCAAATTGATATCACACATGAAACATAACAGGGCCCAAACATCACTATTTACTTCAACCTAGAGTGTTGTATATAGTTTATTTTGATAATCTGTTTGTATAACCAAATATTTCTGTTTTAATATTTTCATGTAAATGTAGGAAAGGAAATATTAAAAGGCAGAGAATGTAGCAGTAGCACAATAACGAAGGTCTCACTATCCGGGCATGGACGAACAAAATTTTGAAGTAGAGCCTGACCGGTCCGATGATTAAAAACCGCTCAGGTTAATTGAACCAAGAAAATTTTAATATAAAATGTTTTTATTTTATTTTTCTGGGTTACTATTTTCATGAACTAGAACTATTCATCTTCTCTCTCTCTCTCCACACAATTTATTACGACTATTTCTTCACTACTCATACTGTAAGACTTC
Source organism: Sapria himalayana (assembly GCA_029783825.1). Taxonomy (NCBI): domain Eukaryota; kingdom Viridiplantae; phylum Streptophyta; class Magnoliopsida; order Malpighiales; family Rafflesiaceae; genus Sapria; species Sapria himalayana. The sequence continues at coordinate 17,767 of JAREIK010001622.1, read as the reverse complement.
TGATTTGGTTTAATCTGTAATGCATAAGTATTTTTTGGTGGATGTAGCTAGTTGTACTGAGCAACTAGTGAACCACGTTATTTGTTGCGTTTGTTTTGTGGTTTCTGTTCTATTTTTTATTCTCTCACGCTTGGATTGTGGATTTTATATAAATCATTTGCTGTTTTTGTTGTTCTTTCTTCTTCTGTATCTTAAAATCATAACTGTGGAAGCACAATTGCCCAACTTTGAGTAATTACCATTAACTAGCAACATACAGCAACAATCATTGATTATTATCCAACTCCATCAATGACTAGCATTAATTAGTACTATCAAAAATGACAATGCTTGATTCATCACTATTATGGCCAACAAATGGTAATAGTTTTGGTTATAACCATGGAGAGAAGGAGAAAAAGAAAAATAAATATATTTTTTCATTATTTTTAAAAAGTAATATATATATATATATATATATATATATATATATATATATATATATAGTTGTGATAACTCACATGTCATGTGCTCTTATACAATATATAAATCTAACAAGAAAGAAAATAAATAAATAAAAATTCTTACACATTAAATTAAACCTCAAACACAACCACTTTAAGCTAGCATATATATGTCACAAATTCTCAACTCGAAAAAGAGAAAAAACCCTTTTTGTTTGAGCACATCGTGAAATATCTATAATTTTTTCATTGATATGTATGTATATAATTACTTTCAAATTATTCTAGATCTTCTCCCATTAAAGTACAATCAATCTAAATATATTTTATTTAGTCATTGAATATCAATAAGCATCAATATCTTGTTGTCTAATTATTATAATAAAGCATTATAAACATCTAAATTAGTAAACAAACTCTTCCAAAAAATGTTTGATTCACTGGATCTCATAAGAAATCAATGTCATAAATACATACTTTGTATCTACTTTAATTCTAAAAATCATGATATACCACTTACTTTTCTAAGACATAAAATTTATATAAAAAAATATAAAATTATATAATAGATATTTTCTTCTTAATCATTTGAGTTCAACTAGAATTTGTGTAAACCTCTATCCGACTATATCACTCATCTCTGAATGATATCTCATGTTCTAGAACACTCTTTACAAACATGAAATCATAAGAACTATACACGTATTAGCATGTCTATGATAATCTGAGTATTACTCTCTAATCATAATCAGGCAGTTCAACTTTCATACAAGTATACTATGTCGAATAGAATCAACTGAGAAACAAGTAAATATGAAGAGGTGTACACTCTGATCAAGTAGTAAGCCAATGAGCATATATACAATCATATCAAAATCAGACAAAATATTTAAAGTAATTCTCCTCAAAAGAAAAAATTATATCTCAATACTCATGAAATATCTAAAATCTTTATTTAGAACTCAACTTATATGAACCATTTCAATTTCAATATACCCCAGATGATAATTATCTATAATCAAAATATCAACATACATTAATAACTTCACATCTTATCCTCTTTATTTATTTTGATAGAAATAAGAATAACCTAACACTTATCTCATAAAATCAAAAGTAATGAATGCTAAATAGAATATATTAAACTATACCCTATAAAATTATTTAAATCAATAAATAACCTTTCTAGTCTACCAAACATGTATATGCTCCATAAAATAGTGAATTCTGATGAATGATGTATAAACACCTCTTCCTTAAAATCATTAAGAATAAATATATATTTAACTGATATACAATCTACATAAACATATAATAATAAAAAATAATAATCTAATAGCAATCACCTTAGTCACAAAAAATGTATCCCAATAATCATTTTATTTTTTTTTGTATATCTCTTAGCTATCAACTTAGCATTAAGTCAATCAACCTTGAATTCAATTCTAGTCTTCAATGAAAATGTCCAATTGCATTCTATTGCAATCTTACCTAAAAATTTCAAAATAAAATCATCAGTATAATTAGATGTCATTGCATTAAGTTCAACCAACATAATATATCAACTTTAATGACTAATAATATAGATTAAAATATCAAGGATCATGTAATTATTAAGAAAGGACAAAAAATTAAAATATATAATATCAAAATATAATAAAAATATAAGTAATACTAAGTGCCTACAGAACATATCTTTGGTTTTTTCTATAGTATAATAGGAAGGTCCAATTCACTATTTCAAATTAAATCATCTAATGTGGGCAAGACTAATATGGGAAAGGTTATTGATATATCTATCAAGTACATACCTCTAGGTCGAGATCATCAAGTTTTCAAAAATTTCTCATTTTTTTCTTCAATAGGACACTCATACTATGCTCCTTTTCCTAGCAGAAAGCATCATAATAAATCTCTAAGATAGAGTTAAAATAGTTGTTACACTACAATGAAATAATTATATCACAATAGAACACTCATACTATGCTCCTTTTCCTACCTAAAAGAAAAGCATCACTACTCTCTTCAAAATTAATTTGCTATTAGTATCAGACGCAAAGATAGAAGTTAAAATAATTGTTACACTGCAATGAAATAATCTTATCACTATGGAGTCCAAATAGCTCTAAGATAGTGTCATTGAAAAATAATTTATCATTAAAGAATATTATATTCACACTCATAATAATCTTTATGGCCTCTAATAAGTAACATATATATCTTTTCTAAGTATTACAATACTTAACAAAAGCAGACTTTATAGCACAAATAGTCATCTCTCACTATCTAAAAAATCTTAAATAAAATAAATACACTCAAAAATCTTAAGCAAAAAATAAAAAAACTCTATAAATATAAAAATTAATATTAGCTACAATCTAAGAATACTAAAAACAACATCCAATTGAATAAGAATTTATTTGTTGACACCAATTCTTTTCAAAAATAACTAAGAACACTCATATGTAATAGAAATGCCTTAATTATCACAATTAAATATTAGTTCTTTCTTTCAGCTGTCTAATTCATTCATAAGTGCTAGCACATGATATCTAATTAATCATTTTATGCTTTTCAAAAAAATAAATCATCACATGTTGATGTTCCCTATTAGTCCTTTACTTTAAAGATCAAATGTGTAATATCCAAATTTACTCTACTAAGATGCATAACTAATAAAATATTTCATTTATATAACCATTACATATTATGTATTATGAAATCTAATTAGAATCACTTTTGATGACTATCCACTCTCATTATACCATTTGCATTTATTATTAAAATTTTACAAATATATTAACTCATATTCTATTATACAATTCACAAATTCTAGAAGAAATGCAAATAAAACCCTCTAATTTTTTTCTACTCTTACAACAACATTAAAACCTCCACTAATAATTTATAGTTCAGACAAAGGACATTAGGTGGAATTTCAAAAAATCAAAAACTACTGAAAGAGATAATATTTGGTCTATATTTAAGAATTATCCTACTCATTTTTTGTACCAAAACTAATTTTTATGGTTAGCATTAGCAACAACAACCTCAAAATTAGTTTATGTTTTAACTTTTCTAATTCATTCAGATATTTAGGTTCACTAAGGAAGACAAACGACACTAGCACATTATACATTTAAAATAAGTTTCAAATGGCACTATTGAGATGAATGAGTGTGAAATACTTCATTTATCTAATCATTACATATTACATAGCATTATATCAAGTCAAAATCACATCTTGTGACTATCCTCTCTCAAATTATACCAAGTGAATTAATTATCAAAACATTCAAATATCTACTCACATCCTACTACACAAGCTTACAAATTCTAGAGAAGAACGGAGATTAACACCCTTCCTCACTAATTATTCTTTCATTCTCACTAAGACATTAAAATCTTCACTGAGAATTTATAGCCTAAACAAAAGAATTGAGTTATTGCAATCCATAACTTGCTTTATGATTACCTCTTGTTCTTTTCATACACCCCCATTAAATAGTTGGAAAATAGGATGTTTTAAAAAATCAAAAACCACTCTAAAAGATAATATTTGGTTCATGTTTATGACAATTATTATGATACTCATTTTTTGTCCCATAAGCTAATTTTATGGTTAGCATTAGCAACTACAATCGCAAAATTCAATTATGTTTTAAACTTTTCTAATTATCCAAACACATAGGTTCAATAAGAGAAACAAATGACACTGACACACCATACATTTGCCATAAAGACAATGACACTAACATTAACACATAATGTTCTTTTCATACGTAGCACATAATGTTCTAATCATCTGAATATTTTCATGTCACAATCAAACTACCTTTTTATTTTCCATAAAATTTATAATCATAAACAAAATTTTAAATATTTTTATTAAATCAATAACTATATATATCTAGTACTATAGGAATGTCGGATACACACCCCGAGATATATTTACCAATCGCTATATTCTTAATGTTATGGAAAAGTCTTATCTACTCTAATCCCAAAGAACATATATACGTCGAGGAAAAATATGAGATGAACTTGAGAGAGAATGATAAGAGATGATAAAAAATAATATATATCTATTATAATTATTAATAAAAATAATAAAATATCTCAATCTATCATTTATAATCATCCTACAAAAACCCTAAATATCTTACTGAATCATATGACATATATCTCTCCTAAATTCTCATATTGTGAATGATAAGAAATTGTAGTATATTTTTTTCATTGTTATACCTCATAATCAATAAATATTTTTTACTTGATGTGATATCACTTTTTCTTATTAATAGTAGAGGCATCGATATACCTCATGGTCCATCTCATCATTCTAACAAAACTCATATACAAAAAAATACATGACAAAAAAAAACATTAGCATTGTCATGCCCCATGGTCAATACAACAATGTCAATGTCTAAAAACCTAAAACAATATTAAAGACTTAAGACTAAACAAAAAAGAATGTGATCACTTAAAACATGAGTATTGACTCCAAATAAATGTATAACTCAAAAATTTGAGTAAGATGGTGGGAAAAACTAATCATAAATATGTGTTGTAGTTTTATTCAAATTATATTTAATTTTATATTATTTGATGAGATAGGCTGGCAATTTATTTTTGCTTGTTAAATAAAAGATATGCATCAAAGTAATTACCAAAGACACTAATTAAAACAAGGGTCAATCTTTAAGCTATCATTGATATTTTTGTTGAATCTTCTAATATAAAAGAATAATTAAAAAATTTAAATATCCAACAATTATAAAACTAAAGTGATAAAAATGACTAATTATTCAGATTCTAGTTAATCATATTTATTCATAATCTAGATGATCATATTTTCTAATTAACCAATTATTTATTGACAATAAAAAACATATCAATATTTTTAGATACAAGTATAAATGAACCATAAGATAATACTTGAAATTATATGTAAACTTTTTTTGATCACATACTTTTTTTAAAAATATACTTTTCTGCTTTCATCTTATCATATTTTACTATGAAAATTAACAAGCCAAATATATACCTTCCATTTAAATCTTTCAAGATTATACAAAGAACTTAAATGTAAATTATCATTGCATTAAAAATATATATATGATAATTAATCCTTATTGCTGATAGTCCTACCACTAATCAATCTTGAGATATATAACAAAAACTCTAATTGAGTTATAATTTTCATTTTTTTTCAAGTCTTGTATTTTAGATATTTATGCATTAGTTTAAAGAAAATTGTTAGATTATCATATTAATTTTATTTAATTTCAAATATGTTTTTACATTTCAGCTTGTATTTAATATTAGTGAAATGTTTTGTATAAAAACACTCCATATATTTTTTTGTATAATGTATTCACATTTTAGATTAATAAAATGTATGGGACATTTCTGTTCAATAATTCAACATGAACAAAATTTTCAACCACCACATTGTTTTGCTAGATAACAAAATAAAATGAATCATTTGTAGAAATATCTGAATAAATAAAAAGAAAGCAAACCCCATGTAAAAAGTGACCCATCAGAAGCCACAGCTGCAGTATGCTCTTTGCCACATAATATATCCAACCACTCAGCATTGTCACCAGCTGGGAATTCAAAGAGCTCTGGACGAAGTTGTTTTGCTATTCGCAATTGACACTCTTTTCCATTTCTTCATGTTTTCCAACTTTGATTATACCCCCATACATAAATCACAATCTTTGTTGCTGAAACCATGGGCATTGCAGGATTGCCTAAGATATCATTCATGTCCATCATACTATTGTACCGCTGATCATCATCAGTTGAAAAGACAGCAAGATAGAAAAGGACCATGACCATAACAACATTGAGTGAATTACAAATAACAAAAAAAAATCAGCTTGATTTTGATTATTTTGCAGAATCATTTAAATAATTAACTGAAATAACCCAAATTAAATCTACCAAAAATCAAATTTTCCATAAATAGATAACTTTAATCATAATCTAAGAGGGAAGAGTCAGGATGACTAGTAAAAAAAACAATCATCAGAACTAAATCAATCAACTATTCTTGAACTGATTACAAACTTCTACAAAATCATTTAACAATCAAAGTTTAAATGAAAACAATCATGACATAGAATTAAGAGATTCTTTACAAAGAAAATGGAATAACAAGTTTTTTAGATGGGACAAAATAAGAGCCAATGAAAATCACAGCTCATAAACAATCATATACATATACGATTTAAAAAATTGTGCAGATTGTGAAACAATGGGGTAAACATAACCCAATGAAAACTGAAATTGATAATGAAACTTATAGAACAAAATGATTTTAAACGTAAGAAGAATTCTAAGCTGCACCTTGAGTGTAAGATTTGGTGGACTTGAATAGTAAAAATGGACCTTTCGACTTGAATACTTAAAACAAAGCTTTAGACTTAAATACTTAAAACGAACCTTTCGGCTTGAATACTACAAATTATCCTTTCAACTTGAATACTCAAACTAAACAACGAAATATGAGAATGAACTGAATTCTATAAGCAGTGACTTGGGCAGAGAAGATTGTTCAATCAAAGAAAAGGGCAACTAAAGATTCATCCTTGAAATGAGTCAATCACATCCAATGATATGAAATCAATTTAGAAGATGATTGAGTGAACTATGATGTTAAGAGATGAGTCATTAATAAGTTTGTGTTATTTTAAAGATTCACCAATGTTATTATTTTAAGGTGGAATTATATTTTGGGGTATCCCCTCAAATATTTAAAAAATTTAAACTGATCTTTTAATATTAAAAAAAAGATACCAAACATAAAAAAATAAAAAATATAGACACTTGATTTCATAATCATAAACTACCCTCACCCCTCTCCACTACCCCTCGCCCTTGCCCCTAGCCCTTGCCCCTCTTCCTAGCACCTTGACCCTCTCTAAGAGCTCCGCCATGGATCTTGGTGGAGTTCATAGAGAGGGACGAGGGGAGAGAGGTGAGGGAAGAGGGGTTGAGGGGTGACTTTTGAGGGGCAAGGGGTGACAGGTGAGGGGCAAGGCCGAGAACGAGGAGCAAATGGTAACGAGTGAGGGGTAGGGGAAAGGACAAGGGTGAGGGGCATGGGAGTGAATGTGGGTGAGAGGCATGAGAGAGGGGCGATGGTAGTTTAGGATTTATGAATTCAAGTGCAATAGTTTCGAATTTATTTATAGTCCGGTGCTTTTTTTTCAAATGTTAAAATATTAGTTTCATATTTTAAAATATTTCTGGGGGAGTACTCCAAAACATAAATCCGTCGCAAAATCAAGAATTTTATTAACAATAGAAAATATGTCGCTAAATCAAGGATTTTATTAGCAAGGGAAAATCCGTCGCTAAATCCGTTGCTAAATCAAGGATTTTATTAGCAAGGGAAAATCCATCGCTAAATCAAGAATTTTATTAGCAATGGAGAATGCATCGCTAAATCGGTTGCTAAATCAAGAATTTTATTAGCAAGGGAAAATCGATCGCTAAATCATAGATTTTATTAGCAAGGGAAAAACTATCGCTAAATCCATCGCTAAATCATGGATATTATTAGTAAGGAAAAATTCGTCACTAAATCCATCGATAAATCATGGATTTTATTAGCAAGGGAATATTTGTCATGAAATCCATTGCTAAATCAAGGATTTTATTAGCAAGAGAAATTCCGTTGCTAAATCCGTCGCTAAATCAAGGATTTTATTAGCAATGGATTTTTCATAACTAAATTCGTCACTAAATCAAGGGTTTTATTAGCAAAGGATATCTTGTCGCTAAATTCATCACTAAAATCCCAACTTTTTTTGAGTGGAATTTACAAAAATTTTTCGTCGCTAATTCATCTCTAAATCCATCGCTATATCCCCCACTTTTCTTTAGTATAATTTTCAAATAATTTTCCCTCGCTAATCCATCGTTAATCCGTTGCAATTTTTTTTCACAAAAAAATCATAAATCCATTGCTATTCCCTAACTAATCCCTTGCAATTTAGTTAGGGTTTGATCCCTAGCTAAAATTCCCTAGCTAAATTGATATTTTCTTGTAGTGTTATAGACTGATTAATTGATTGACAGATTGATATATTCATAAATAGATATACATATACATAGATAGATAGATATATACAAATATATATAAGTAAAAAGATAGATAGATACATAGATAAACACATTGACAGAAAGATAGACAGCCAAGAAGATTGACCGATAGATATACAGATAGACATATTGATAGGAAGACAAATTTAGAGAAAAAAAGATAGATAGATATATATATATATATATATATATATATATATATATATATATATATAGATTGATTGATTGATTGATAGATTGATAAATAGTTTGATAGCCTTATAGATAGATAGATTTATAGAATTAAAGATAGAGAGATTGATTGATTAATAGATAGACAGATAGATAGAAAGATAGATTTATTGATTGACATATCGATACACAAATAGATAGATAGAAAGATAAATAGATAGATATACACATATATAGAAATAAAGATAGATATACATGTAGATAAACCGAAAGATGTATAAATAGAATTTAAAAATATTGTTACATATATAGAGAGACTAATTAATATACATATAGATAGAAAGATAGACAAATAGATAAATAGATTGATTGTTATATAGATAGATAGATAAACACAAAAATAGACAGATATATAGACAAAAAGATAAAAAAATAGATAAATAGATATATAAATAGATAGAAAAATATAATAGATTGATTGATTGATTGACAAATAGATATACAGATAGATAGATAGATATATTGACATATAGATATGAAATTAGATAGATAGATTAAAAGATAGAAAAATAGATAGATAGATATGTAGATAGTAAGATAGATAGACAAATAGATATATATATATATATATATATACATAGACAGATAAATAAATAGATATATAGACAAATAAATATATAGATAAATAAATAGATAGATACATAAATAGATAGATAGAAAGCAGATAGATAAATATTAAAATATATAAGGAGATAGAAAGAGAAATACATAGATGTATAAATAGATTGATTGATAGATTGATTGATAAACAAATAGATAGACATATATATATATATAAAGATTGATAGAAAGATTGATAGACAGGTTGAAAGATAGATGTATAGACATATTGATAGACTGATTGAAAGAGAGATAGAGTTTGATAGACAAAAGATAGATTGATAGGGAGATAGATGAGATATTATTTGACAGATAGATGGATGGATTGATAGACAGGTAGATAGTCAAATAGATAGATATATATATCAAGAGAATTATAGATAGAGAAATAAATATATAAATAAAAAGATAGATAGACAGATACATAGATGAATAGATAGACAGATATATAGATAGATAGATAGACAGATAAATAAATAAATACACACACACACACACACACACAAACACACAAAAATAGATACACAAATATATAGATAGAAAGATAAATTGATAGATAAATAGATAGATAGATAGAAAGATAAATTGACAGATAAATAGACAGATAGAAAGATAGATAGATATATATATAGATAGAAAGTTACATTGACAGATAGATAAATAGGAATTTAGATAAATAGATAAACATATTAATATACATATAGATAGACAAATAAACAAACAAATAGATAGACTAATAGATAGATAGATAGATATATAAATATACATATAGACATACAAATATATTGGCTAATAGATAGAAAAATAGATAGATTAATCGAAAGACAAATATAATAGATAAATAGATTAATAGATAGATATATAAATAGATAGATATTTAGATAGATACATTGACATATCGATAGGCAATTAGAAAGTCAAATAGATTGATAGAATGATAGAAAGTTAGATAGATAAATATATATACACTGATAGAAAGATAGAAATAGTCATATATATATATATATAGACAGATAGATAGATAGGTAGGTAGGTAGTTAGATAGATAGGTAGATAGATAGATAGATAGATAGATAGATATACAGACATATAGATAGATAGTTCAATAGTTAGTTAGATACATCGATAGATAGATAGTCAAATATATAGATAGAAAGATATACATAAAGATAGATAGATAGATAGATAAATAGATATATAGTTAGATACGTAAATAGATAGATATATAGATAGATTGTAAGATAGATTGGTATATATACAAATAATAATACAGATAAATAGATTGATAGATATATACATAGATAGATAAATAGATAGATAGACAAACTGATTAACAGGTAGAATGTTTCACAGAAAAATAGATAGATAGATAGACAAATAGATAGACTAATATATAGAAAGATAGATAGATAGTTATTAGACAAAGAGATAGATAGATTTATTATTAGATAGGTAGACAAATAAATAAACAAGTAGATAGATAGATTGATAGATAGAAAAATAGATAGATAGATAGATAGATTTATATATAGACAAATAGTCAGATAGTTTGATAGATATATAGAAATATAGATAGAAAGATTTATAGAAAGACATATAGATAAAAATATAGATAGATATACAAATAGATTGATAGATAGATTTATAGATTGATAGATAAATAGATAGATAAGCACATAAATAAATACAAAGATAGACAGATTGATATTTAGACAGATAGATAGACAGATATATAGATATATAGATACATAAATAGATAGATAGATAGATAGATAGATAGGCATATAGAAAAAAATAGATAGATAGATCAATAGATAGAAAGGTATATATATATATAGAAATATAGATTGATAGATTTGATAGATAGATAGATAGACAAGCACATACATAGACACATATATAGATAGATATATCATAGATAGATAAATATATTTTGAGATAGATAGATAGTTAGATTGATTGATTGACAAATAGATAGACAAACAGATAAATAGATAAATAGTGAGATAGATAGATTAGTAGGTTGATTGATAGAAAAATTGATAGATAGACAAATAGATAGATAGATAGACAAATAGACAGACAGACAGATAGATAGATAAATAGGATACATACATAGATAGATAGATAGATAGATTGATTGATAGAAAGATAGATACACAATTAGAAAAATAGATAGACAGTCAAAAGGTTAGATAGATTTCTAGATTGATTGATAAACACATTGATTGATAAATTGATAGACTTTTAGATAGAATGATTGATAGACCAATCGATAGTTAGATAAATGGATAGATAGATTAACAGATAGATAGATAAATAGATAGACAATAGATTGATATATTGATAGGTCGATAGATAGATAAATTAATTGATGATAGTTAGAGAGATAGATAAATAGACAGATAGATATACATATAGATAGACAAATAAATAGACAGATAGATACACAGATCGATAAACTGATAGCTTGCCTTATAGATTAATAGATATATAGAAAGATATATATATGATACATAAATAGAATGACACATAGTTAGCCACATAGATAGACACATATATAAGGCATAAGATAGACATATTGAAAGAAAGATAGATAGATAGACCCATTATATAGATAGATAGATAGACATAAGACAGATAGATTGATAAATTGATAGATAAATATGATATATATAGATAGATATAGATAGATAGATAGACAGACAGATAGATAAATATATAGATATATAGATAGATAGATAGATAGATAGATAGATAGTAAGTAGATAGATAGTTAGGACAGACAAGTAGACAGATAGACCGACAGACAGATAGATAGACAGATTGATTGCTGATGATATATAGATAGATTAGAAAGATAGATAGATAGACAGACTAAAAGACTAATAGATAGATAGATAGACAGATACATATAAAGACAGATATATAAACAGACTAATAGATATATAGAAATTTAGAAAGATAGATAGTTAGCTAGACAAATAGATATATATTTTGATAGATTGATTGATCAACAAATAGATAGACATATAGATAAATAAATAGATAGACACTATAAAATTGTTTGTTTAGCTACAAAAATTTATCTAGAAAAATAATTTCTAGCCAATTTGTGAGGGATTAGCTAGGGTATAACAAGTGGTGATGTATGATTTAAATTAAATAAAAAATTTGCGATAGATTTCCGACTAATTAAAGACGCATATTTTTGATGGAAACTTGTCCCTGCTAATATTGTCCTAAATTTTTGTCGAAAAGATTGGCACCAAAATTAGCACATCTTTAGAGATGGATTTTTTTCTAGCTAATTAGCTTTAGAAAAAAATCCCTCGGTAAATAGTTATCTGAAAAAATTTTTTTATAATTATATATTAATAGTAAGCGATTAGTCCTTAAATTAATAATTATCACATAATATATCCATTTAGCTAGGAATTCTTCCCTAGCTATTTAGCTCGGGATTAATTTTTGTCTTTAATCTATACTGAATTATTTTCTTTATATATTATTTGTTTTAATATATTTTATAATTTTATATATACAAAGGTTTGTCATGGTCTTTGGATAAGGATCTTTGAAAAACACCTATCCTTATTATAATCATAAAGATTGGATTTTATAATTAAATAATTTAAAAATATCTAAATACGAATAAAAATTTATATTAATAAAGACTAGATAATATTTTTATTTTTTAGAAATTTTTTTTTTAAAAACTACAAAACATTATTTAAATTATTTAATTATGCTATATAAATATACTTATTAATATATACATTAATAATTAATTATATAATTATAAATATTTTTTAAAATATTTGTAGTAATAAATGAACATACATAAACATTTGAATTAATAAAAACCTAAAATAGTTATTTGTATGATAAAAATTTTACAAAAAATGTGAATTAATGAATTGAAAATAAATATTTATATTAATAAAACTTAAAAGAATTACTTTTATGATTATATAAATCTTTAAAAATATATTTTAAAAAAATTTGAATTATTTGAATTTTAAAAAAAATTCATATTTTTCAAAAATTTTTAATAAAAAAAATTGATATTTAAGTATAAATGAATATATGTTTTAATTACATCTTAGAAGTGTCAAAAGGGCTGGGCTAGCCCTTCCCATTTTTTTATGGCCACTTTGGGCTAGCTTGATGTTCCTATCATGCCACGCCTGACACGATGATTCGAGCCTGACACTACATGTGGCTTGGAATCTACCTCAAGTTCGAATGGTTTAGACAGGGTTGGTCAGGTTGGACCGGTCGATTTGACTCAAGGCAGGTCTTTTTTAAAAAAAATTAAGGTTTCAAGGGGCATGTCGCCACATCACCATCGCCCATTGGGCATGTCGAGTCATTGCCCATTGTGCGTCATTGCATTGTCCCCCCTTCCATGCCCAAGTTCCAGGCACCCATGCCATGCTTGGCATGACACATGGGCTAAAATTCCTAGGCATGGCACGACATGATTCATGCAGAGGGTCAAACCCATCATGGGCTTGGGGCATTGACATAGTAGCGTGCCATGTCGGGCCAGGCATGACTGAATTGCGTCAGACTTTGTGCCATGCCCTGGCCACCTGGCTCTTTTGACACTATATTATATCCAAAAATTTTTGATGATTTATAAAAAAATCTCTCGAGGTGCTTATTAAAAGAATACTTCAAATGTTTTTTATGGTTTCAAAAGAGTTTTTAAAAATATTAATAATAATATTTTTTTGTCCTAAAAATACTTAAAATTATTTTTAGCCCTATAAACACTTTTGAAGAGCACTACCAATCTTGACCCTACATTGATTTCAATTCAAGTTTTATTTTTGCACTACTAAAATTTATAAGAGTTAAACCTTTAAGTAAAATATTTAATATTCATTTTTTATATTTCGTTCTTATTAAAATAATAAATATATCTTTTTTTATAATCTTCTCACTTATGTTATTTTAAAATTTTTATAAATTATAAATATATCAAATAATATGAATTTTATGCCTAAAAATTTATTTCATATTTTATTCATAAAAATATATTAAATTCTTAAAAATCATATATATATATATATTATATATATATATATATATATATATATATATATATGTTTATTTATGAAATACTTTTTTATAATTTCATAATATTTTTTATTTATAAAATAATATTATAGATTTATCCATAAATTATTAAAAATATGAAATATTATAAAATTTGTAGGGTTATATTTATACAATTTAATTAAAGTTATATGAAATAATATTTTTTTTTAAATAAAGTAATAAAAAAATTTAGCAAAAACTTTAGAGATGGATTTTCCCTTGGTAATTGGTAGCTAAATTTTGTTTACAAACCCAATTATGAAGAGTTACTGCTGTGTGATTTCAAAAATTCGATGTCATTTCAGAAATCTGATGTGATTTCAGAAAACACACATACAGTGTAGACTAGTCAAGACCTAAACCAGAACACCAGCATCCCATCCTTGGCTGTAGGAATCTATAGCTTTTCCATAGCATCTCCAATATTCACTTCTCCACTCATGCGTCTATATAACAGGCGCTTTATTTATCCATGAATCCATTATTAATCACACATGTTTTTACATCCAAATGGAACCCTCTTCATAATCTTTATAACTTCATCTCGTTGAACCATCTTCACTTTGGTAAGCATGAATACCGACTTATAGGAGCACCACATACAAGGTCTCATGTAAAATATTGATGATGAAGAAGGTATTGTTCTTTTTTTTAAATCAATTTTTAGGGGTTTAATGCAAAAAATTTGCAATTCCATATCATATCATGTTATAGATTATTTCAGTCTCACACATGTTCATTTTTTATCAGCATCCATATCTCTTGTATCATTCTTCGATCCATTTCACTTGAATTAATCAAGTTTTAGAGCATGCAAGCATATCATACTGTTGCATTAATCTATAAAATTTTGACATTTCTGAGCATAGACACATTATTATCGTTGGATATAGCTATATTATGTTACTTTTATGATTGAGCTCTAGACCTCTTTAGGTTAATCCATTTATTTTAATTCATGTAGGTACTAGCTGAAGCAATTCAATTTCATCCAAAGGTTCTTGAAGTTTGGGTTTATGCTGCAACTTGGGAATTTAATCATAACTTAAATGCTACAATTGCTAGGGTTCTTATGCACAATGGTTTAAGAATCTGCTCAAATTCAGATCTACGGGTTGAGTATATTTGAATAGAACTTACATACCTCAACAAGCTGATGGTAAGGAATCAATATCTTGGGTTAACTTTTATTTTCATTATTATTTTGGATACTTTGTTCTCCTAGACATATCTACTTCACTACGACGAGATTTAGTCTCGATGTTTATGGAGGGTAAAACTCATTTGTTACTTTGTTACTTTGTAAGATTTATTTTGTAAGATTTAGTCTCTTAAACATATGGTAGATTGAAATATTGTAAGATTTATTTTGGGTAAGTATTATATTCATATTCTTTGTTACTTTGTTGCTGCTTGTTACTTTGATAGGTGGTGGGGGACCAATAATGGGTGACTTGAGGCTCTGAAAGGCTTAATTAAGAACATGAAATGATGTTGTTGTTTGGCGAACAATGTATTTACATTTCAATGTGTTCCAAAGATTTTTATTTATCATCAACTCATCTATTTCTTTCATTTTTTGATGATACATTACTTTCTTCAATGGGGGCATCGCCATATAAATTTTGAAAGGTAATTATCAAGGAGCTAATATGCTTCTTAAATCAATGAGTTTTTGGCACATAATTCCATTTCTAAAAAATTATAGGCAATGGATGCTGGATGTTAGAGAGAACCATCCATGATTAGTTTCTTCACTAACAAACTAACTAATGAAAAAATGATTCATTTTTGGCTCCATACTAACATTGAGGGACCCATGGTTTTGGCTATGCTCAAAACCTCAATATTGAAATTCAGAATATAAATGGTTTATATGTGGATTCCATGGGTGTGTTTCATATGGAACTTCATAAAGAATATCTGAAAATAAAAGAAACATACCATGAATGCACAAAAGGTGCTGACATATATCTGAAAAACACAATAAATTATAAAAATTTTGGTTTGTGGGGACATGCTACAAATTTTTTGGGACATTTGCATAAATTTATAAGTTTAAAAAGGATGTGGGACATTCTTCTATGTATGTCTTGGAAATTCTGAAATCACCCAATGCTTCAAGATATCTTTTGGGATTTAAATGATATAATTTTATATGTAACTTTTGAAACACATATGCAAACTATAATCATTATGAGATTTAAATGATCCAATATTTAAGAAACTAACAATATTTCTCAATTATTATATAATTTATCATTTTTTTATAATTATTTAATGTTTTTATGAGTGCTTTTAAGTATGTAAGTTATCATAATCATTTTCATATTTTTATATAGAGGATACAAAACATATTTGTAGTGAGAATTATGTGTGTATATTGTAAGCTATATTTTTTTATGTGTATTTATTCTTTATGACATAAATGTATGATTATATAAATTCTAATATATTGGATTTTATAAGAATTTTAAAGTTAAAAGTATCTAAGCGAGAATAATACTAAGATGTGTGATCTCTACTAAAATTCATAGAATAATCGACCAATTATTTGGTCAGTAATTAGCTGTTTTTTAGTCGATAAACCTATTACTGATGATTTACCAACCTAGTTTAATAATCGTTATGCTGAGACATATTTGGTCTGCATAGTGAGATGTCGAGTACTGGGGTTGAGCTGTCTACTGCTGCTAGTCCTGATGTGGTTGCTGTAGGTGCTGTTGTAGGTGATGGGGTAGATGTTGTAGCTAGATCATTACGCCGAATAATCCGAGCTAGATCATTAGGGTTGAATTGTAGTCCTCCATCATAAAACTTCTTTGTAAGCCAGTCAAAATGCAGATGCAACTCATCCATATCATCCTCATAGTCAATCATGTGTCGCTCGGTATCGGCCAACTAATACTGTATATCATTTCGCATCACTTCTTGAAATTTCTCCATCATCAAGAACAAATTTGAATCTGGTCCTAAAAATGCAGCTTCATTATTTGGTCGCCAATGCAAGTAGAATGATGATGTCAATGAAGCGACGCCATAAACAGACATCTTCTCCTTGCCATCAACAGCCGCATACCAAATCTGATTCGTATCAATTGGTAGAGCTGATGAATGAGAACTACCTGTTGCACCATCACATAAACTTGAAGTAGATTGGAATTCACTTGAGTCGTAGCAGCTAATATTTTCTCATATCTGGCCTAATAAACATGTATGATATGTATTTAAATCTATATTCAAAAAAAAAGAGAAAAGATATT
>JAREIK010001621.1:271252-322582 GCA_029783825.1 Sapria himalayana | reverse complement strand
AAAAAAAAATAATTTTTAAATTTTTTAAATGAGAATACCATGTATAATTATATTAATCGTACTAATTATATATCATATAAATTATATATTATCAATTTTAATGATAGATATTATAATAATGATCAAAAATTAAATTAACAAACTATTATTAAAAATCTAAATATTAATTAAAATATATTTACATAACACAAAATGATTCAAAATCAAATCAAAATATATTACTAAATAATAATATTTAATTTTAAATTTTTCCTTCTTTTTTTAAGCTTATATTTTTTTTTGATTAAATATAAATTATTTAAATATTATTTGTCTCATTCGAAATTTATTTAGAATTAATTTTTTAAAAAAATTAAACTATAAATAATTAAAATGAATATTTAAAATTATAATAAAAAGAAATATAAATGAGATTTATTATTTAATAAGTAGAATATAGATATTAAAAGGTTTATGTATTTAGGGGTTTCGGGGTTTATGAGCTTACTGATTTAAGTAATCATTTAATGATCTATAGGGTTTATTTAAAAAATAAAATAACAAAAAATTTATTTTTATTATTTTTTCTCATTTTTTAAGGTTATAACTTATGGAAATATAATAATTTTTAAATTTGTTTCAAAAGTGAATACAAAATATATTTATAATAATCATAATAATTATATATCATATAAATTCAATATAAATAATTTTATTGATAGATATTCTAATAATTATCAAAAAATATATTAAAAATCTATAATGATTAAGATTGATATTACTTAAAAAATAATATTAAAACCTAAAATAATTCCAAAGCAAAGCAAAATATATTACTAAATAGTAATTATTTGTTTTTTAATTTAATTTCTTTTTATAAGCTTATTTATTTTTTGATGAAAAATAGTTTTTATAAATTATAATTTTAACTCATAATTTATTTTATAATTAATACAGATATACAAATAAAAAACTAAAAATCAAAATGATTTTTTTTAAATTATAATGAAAACAAATAAAAATGATATTTATTAATTATTATTAAGTGTATACCAGTTTCAAGAATTATCTATATAGGGGTATCAGGATTTTGTAGTTTAGTGATTTAAGTGTTTACGCATTTAGTGGTGTATAGGTTTTATTTAAATAATGAAATAACAAAAAAAAATATTTGTTTTCACATGTTCAAAGGTTATAATCTTTGAAAATATAAAAATTTTAAAACATTTTTTAAAAGTGAATACAATATTTAGTTATACTAATTATTAAATTTATATATCATATAAATTCAATATAAATATTTTTATTAATAAATTTTCTAATAATGATCAAAAAATAAATTAATAATCTGTTATTAATAAGATATATATCATTTAAAATATAATTACAAATATTAAAATGATTCAGAAGCTAAGCGAAATATATTACTATATAATAATTTTTTGTTTTGAAATTTGTTTTTAAAAATTTATCTTTATTTTATTTGATGAAAAATAATTTATATAAATTATGTTTGTTTAACTCATATTTTATTCTCTAATTAATATTTATATAAAAATATACAAATAAATAATTAAAATGAATATTTAAAATTATAATGAAAAAAAATGAGTTTTATTATTTATTATTTAGGGTATACCGGTTTAATTTAAATTAGATATGTCTATCTAATAATTTATTTTGTAATTAATATTTCTATAAAAATAAACTGATAAATAATTAAAATAAAAATTTAAAATTAAACTGAATAAAAATTAAAATGAAATTTATGATTTATTATTAATGTATACCAGTTTAATTATTTAAGTATTTAGAGGTTTTTTCATTTAGGAGTTTAGTGATTTGTGTTTTTAGGAATTTAGTGGTTTATTGGTTTTATTTAAACAATAAAATAACATAAAAAATTTGTAATTTTTTCTCATTTTCATAGGTCATAACCTTTGAAAATATAATAATATTTAAAATTTTTTCGAAATGTGAATACAATATTTAGTTATAATAATATTAATAATTATATATCATATAAATTCAATATAAACAATTTTATTGATAGATATTATAATAATGATCAAAAATTAAATTAATAAACTATTAATAATCAGAAAGATATTAATTAAAAAATATTTAGAAAACCCAATTGATTCAAAATTAAAGTAAAATATATTACTTAATAATAATTTTTAATATTTAAATTTTTTCTTATTTTATAAGCGTAAATACTTTTATTGATTAAAAATAAATTATTTAAATTATATTTCTTGCACACATAATTTATTTTGTAATAAATATTTCTATAGAAATAAACTGATAAATAATTAAAATAAATATTTAAAATTATAGAAAATAGAAATAAAAATTAGATTTATTAATTATTAAGTAGTATATAGTGGTTTAATGGTTTATGTATTTAGGCATTACGATGTTTAGGAGTTTACTAATTTAACCGTGTATGCATTTAGTGGTTATATGTTTAATTTAAAAAAGAAATAAACAAAAAATTTATTTTATTATTTTTTGATATTTTCAAATGTTATAACCTTTGAAAATATAATAATTTTTAAATTTTTAAATTTTTTTAAAAATATAATAATTTTTAAATATTAATGATTATATCTATATTTCATATAAATTCAATATAAATAAGTTTAATAATAAATATTCTATTAATGATCAAAAAAAAATTAATAATCTATTATTAATAAGATAGATGAATTAAAATATAATTACAAAACCTAATATGATTCAGAAGGAAAGCAAAATATATAACTTTATAATAAATTTTTTGTTTTGAAATTTTTTCTTTTTTTTATAAGTTTATCTATTTTTTTTTGATGAAAAAATAATTTATATAAATTATATTTGTCTAACTCATAATTTAAAATGAATATTTTAAATTATAATGAAAAAAATAATATTGAGATTTATTATTTATTATTTAGGGTTTACCAGTTTAAAAAAATTATCTATTTAGGGTTTTCTTGATTTCAGAGTTATTGACTTAAGTGTTTAGGCATTTAGTAGTTTATAGGATTTATTTGAACAATGAAATAACAAAAAAATTATTTTTGATATTTTCTTACATTTTCAAAGGTTATAACCTTTGAAAATATAATAATTTTAAATTTTTTTAAAAATATGAATACAATATTTAGTAATATGAATCATTATAATTATATATAATATAAACTAAATATAAACAATTTTATTGATAGATATGATATCAATTATCAAAATATAAATTAATATTCTATTATTAATATGATAGATATAAATTAAAATATAATTACAAAACCTAAAATTATTCAAAATCAAAGTAAAATTTATTACCAAATAATAATTTTTGTTTTTTATTTTTTTCTTCTTTTTATAAGCTTATATTTTTTTTGATGAAAAATAAATTATTTAAATTATATTTAAGGTTTATGAGTTTAAAGTTTTAAGTGTTTAGGGGCTTTTGTGTTTAAGAGTTTATAGATTTAAGTGTTATTTTATTGAAATATTAATTACAAAATAAATTATTAGTGAGACAAATATAATTTCAATTAAACTGGTATACCTTAAATAATAAAGAATAAATCTCATTTTTTTTCATTATAATTTTAAATATACATTTTAATTATTAATTTGTTTATTTTTATATAAATATTAATTTAAAAATAAATTATGAGTTAGATAAATATAATTTATGTAAATTATGTTTCATCAAAAAATATATAGATAAACTTATTAAAAAAAAATTAAAAAAAAAATTATTATATAGTAATATAATTTGCTTTGCTTCTGAATCATTATAGGTTTTGTAATTATATTTTAATTGATATCTATAGTATTAATAAAAGATTATTAATTTATTTTTTGATCATTATAAGAATATTTATCAATGATATTGTTTATATTGAATTTATATGATATATAAATATAATGATTATTATAACTAAATATTGAATTCCCTTTTTAAAAAATTTAAATATTATTGTATTTTCAAAGGTTATAAACTTTGAAAATATAAAAAAATAATAAAAGTAAATATTTTGTTATTTTAATTTTTAAATAAAACCTATAAACCACTAAATGCATACACAGTTAAATCAGTAAACTCCTAAACCTAGTAATACCTAAATACATAAACCATTAAACCGCTATATACTACTTAATAATTAATAAATCTGATTTTTATTTCTATTTATTATAATTTAAATATTCATTTTAATTATTTATTAGTTTATTTTTATAGAAATATTTATTATTAAATAAATTATGAGTGCGACATATATATTTTAATTAATTTATATTTAATCAAAAAATATATATGCTTATAAAAGAAGTAAAAATTTAAAAATTAAAAATTAAAAATTATTATTCCGTAATATATTTTACTTTAATTTTGAATCAATTTGGGTTTTGTAATTATTTTTTAATTAATATCAATTTTTTTATTAATAGCTTATTAATTTAAATTTTGATCATTATTATATTATCAATCAATAAATTGTTTATATTGAATTTATATGATATATAATTATTAATATTATTATAAATAAATATTGTATTCACATTTCAAAAAATTTTAAATATTATTATATTTTCAAAGGTTATAACCTATGAAAATGAAAAAAAATTACAATTTTTTTTTGTTATTTTATTGTTTAAATAAAACCTATAAGCCACTAAATCCCTAAAAACATAAATTGCTAAACTCCTAAATGACAAAACCTCTAAATACTTAAACCATTAAAAAGTGTACATTAATAAAAAATCATAAATCTCAATTTAATTTTTCTTAATTATAATTTTAAATTTTTATTTTAATTATTTGTCAGTTTATTTTTATATAAATATTAATTACAAAATAAATTATTAGTGAGATAGATCTAATTTAAATAATTTTTTTTTCATCAAAAAAAATATATATCCATATAAAAAGAGGCAATATTTGAAAAACAAAATTTATTATATAGTAATATATTTTATTTTTATTATGAATCATTTTAGATTTTGCAATTATATTATAATTTATATCATTATTATTAATAATTATTTATTAATTTTTTATTGATTATTATTGATATATCAATTAATAAAATAATTAATATTGAGTTTACATTATATATATTTATTAAGATTATTATTACTGAATATTATATTCACATTTAAAAAAATTAAAAATTATTATATTTTCAAAGGTTATAACCTTCAAAAATTAAAAAAAATCAAAAAATTAAACTTTTTATTTTTTCATTCTTTAATTAAAAACTATAAATCACTTAAGGCCTAAACACTTAAATCACTAAAGCCCAAAACGCCTAAATACTTAAACCATTAAACTTGTATATCCTTAATAATAAATAATAAATGTAAATTTAATTTGTATTCATTATAATTTTAAATATTCATTTTAATTATTTATTAATTTATTTTTTTAGAATTATAAATTAAAAATAAATTATGTCGAACACAAATATAAATTAAATAATTTACTTTTAATAACAAAAAATATAAACTTATAAAAAGAAGCAAAACATCAAAGAAAGTATTATTTTGTAATATATTTTACTTTGATTTTGAATAAATTTATGTTTTGCAAATATAGTTAAAATAATATCTATCTCATTAATAATAGTTTATTAATTTATTTTTTGATCATTAATATAATATTTTTCAATATAATTATTTATATTGAATTTACATGATATATAATTATTAAGATTATCATTACTAAATATAGTATTCACATATAAAAAAAAATTAAAAATTGTATTAGTTTCAAAGGTTATATCCTTCAAAAATGAGAACAAATAACAAAAATTTTTTTTTGTTATTTTATTTTTTAAATAAAACCTATAAACTACTAAATGCCTAAACACTTAAATTACTAAATTCTTAAATCCCAAAACTCTTAAATATATAATCTTTTAAACCTGTATATTTTATTTTATTAATAATAGTTTTATTTAATATCTATCTTATTAATATATTTTACTTTGATTTGGAATCATTTTAGGTTTTGCAAATAAATTTTATTTAATATCTATCTTATTAATAATAGTTTATTAATTTATTTTATTATCATCATCATAATATCTATAAAAAAATTATTTATATTGAATTTACATAATATATAATTATTTAGATTTTTATAACAAAATAATATTTTCATATTTTAAAAAAATTTTAAAATTATTAAGTTTTCAAAGGAACTTTTGAAAATACGAAAAAATAAAAAAATAAATTTTTTGTTATTAGATTTTTTAAATAAAATCTATAACCCACAAAATACCTAAATTCTTAATGAATAAACTTTTAAATGCCGAAACCCATAAATACATAAGCCTTTATATTTGTATACTCTAAAGAATAAATAATAAATCTCATTTTAATTAGTATTCATTATAATTTTAAATATTCATTTTAATTATTTCTTCATTTATTTTTATAGAAATACTAATTACAAAATAAATTATTAGTGAGACATATATAATATAAATAATTTATTTTTCATCAAAAAAATATAAGATCAAAAAAAGAGACGAAATTTTTAAAACAAAATATTATTATTTAGTAATTTATTTTAATTTAATTTTGAATAATTTTAGATTTTGCAATTATATTTTAATTTATATCATTCTAATTAATAATAGTTTATTAATTAATTTATTAATCATTATTATATTATTTATTAATAAAATTATTTATATTGATTTTACATTATATATAATTAACAAGATTATTATAACTAAATATTATATTCACATTTTAAAAAAAATTAAAAATTATTATATTTTCAAAGGTTATAACCTTCAAAAATTAGATAAAATAACTTAAGGCATAAACACTTAAATGACTAAACCCCAAAACACCTAAATACTTAAACCATTAAACATGTATATCATTAGTAATAAATAATAAATAATAAATAATAAATCTCAATTTTATTTGTATTCATTATAATTTTAAATATTTATTTTAATTATTTATTAGTTTATTTTTATAGAATTATATATTACAAAATAAATTATGAGGAAGACAAATATAATTTAAATAATTTATTTTTAAAAACAAAAATTAAAACTTATAAAAAGAGGAAAATATTAAAAAAAAGTATTATTTAGTAATATATACTTTGATTTTGAATAAATTTAGATTTTGAAAATATATTTTAAATAATATCTATCTTATTAATTATAGTTTATTAATTTATTTATTGATCATTATTATAATATCTAGCAAAGTGATTATTTATATTGAATTAAAATGACTTAATTTATTAAGATTATTATGACTAAATATTATATTTACATTTGAAAAAAATTAAGAAATTTTTATATTTTCAAAGGTTATATAACCTTCAAAAATTAGAAAATAAAAATAAAAATAAATTTTTTGTTATATCATTTTAAATAAAACTTATAGACCACTAAATGCCTAAACACTTAAATCTATAAAATCGTAAACACAAAAGCCCCTAAATACTTAAAACTTTAAACTCGTAAACCTTAAATATAATTTAAATAATTTATTTTTCATCAAAAAACAAATATTAGCTTATAAAAAGAAGCAAAAACTAAAAAACAAAAATTATTAATTGGTAATGAATTTTACTTTGATTTTGAATAATTTTAGGTTTTGCAATTATATTTTAATTTATATCTATCAAATTAATAATAGCTTATTAATTTATTTTTTGATAATTGATATCATATCTATCAATAAAATTGTTTATATTTAGTTTATATTATATATAATTATAATGATTCTTATTACTAATATTGTATTCACATTTTAAAAAAAATTTAAAATTATTATATTTTCAAAGGTTATAACCTTTGAAAATGTGAGAAAATATCAAAATTAATTTTTTTGTTAATTTATTATTTAAATAAATCCCATAAACTACTAAATGCCTAAACACTTAAGTCAATAACTCCGAAATCTTTAAAACCATAAATAGATAATCATTTTAAACTGGTATAACCTAAATAATAATTAATAAACCTCAATATTATTTTTTTCATTATAATTTAAAATATTCATTTTAATTATTTATTCGTTTATTTTTATTAAATATTAATTACAATATAAATTATAAGTTAGACAAATATAATTTATATAAATTATTTTACATCAAAAAATATAGATAAACTTATAAAAAGAAGAATAAATATCAAAACAAAAATGTATTATATAGTAATATATTTTGCTTTCCTTCTGAATCATTTTAGGTTTTGTAATTATATTTTAATTGATATCTATCTTATTAATAATAGATTATTAATTTATTTTTTGATCAGTATTAGAATATTTATCAATAAAATTGTTTATATTGAATTTATATAATATATAAAACAATGATTAGTATAACTAAATATTGTATTCACATTTGAAAAAAATTTGAAAATTATTATAATTTCAAAGGTTATAACCTTTGAAAATATCAAAAAATAATAAAAATAATTTTTTTTTATTTTATTTTTTAAATAAAACCTATAAAGCACTAAATGCTAGAGGTGCTCATGGGACGGGACTAGATGGGGATTACAAATCTCCAGTCCCTTCCCACAGTTCAGAGATTTTTTTTTAAAGATCCAGACCCGTCCCATAGGTTGGAAATATCGTGTCGGGATGGAACGTAGATCAGAGATTTTGGGTAGGAGAAAATAGTTCCGGGATGGAATGGAGTTAGGACATTTTTTCAATTTATTTTCTTCAAACCGGCCAAGTTAGTTCATGTCAAAACCTTTTGTTGTACCATTTATCATTCCTTAGTTATGTATCTTTCAAACTCAAATTGGGCCAATTTTGTTTTGTCAATTAGGCTGAATACTACAAACGAGATCCATTACCTTGTCAAAAGCTTTGATGTGCAGAAAAGGATATAAATGTTAAATAGAACGGGACCGAGTTGTGTCCTTAATTTGGTTCTTTGTTTTTTCACAAGTTGGCTTTGTTCAGCCGAGTGAAATTAACCATGATAGCAACACTACATTTTTTAAACAATTACTTAAAATATTAAGGAATAGCTAAAAATGACCACAAACATTGGTAGCATCAATTACTACTTAATTAATTGCTAAAAATAGGCAGCTTAATATAAAAAAAAATAAAACTAATAACACCCATGATAATAATCATTTCAAATGTCCGTCAAGGAACAGCAACGAAAATTCAAACCCAATTAACTATCTCTTCTACAACTCCTCCCTTTTCTTCCTCCACTTTAGAAGGACAACCAATGATCAAAACGTGTTAATCATGTAGACATAAATTTCTAAGATGAAAGTGTAATAAAAATATATTTTTTGTTATTTTATTTTTTATAAAAAACCTATAAACCACTAAAAGCCTAAAGACATAAATTGCTAAACTCCTAAACGACAAAATCTATAAATACTTAAACCATTAAACTGATATACATTAATAATAAATAATAAATCTTATATTAATTTTTATTCAATATAATTTTAAATTTTTATTTTAATTATTTATCAGTTTATTTTTATAGAAATATTTATTACAAAAAAAATTATTAGTGAGATAAATCTAATTTAAATTAAACCGGTATCCCTAAATAATAAATAATAAACCTTATTTTTTTTAATTATAATTTTTAATATTCATTTTAATTATTTATTTGTTTATTTATTAATAAATATTAATTAAAAAATAAATTGAGTTAGACAATTCTAATTTATATATATTATTCTTGATCAAAGAATTAAAGATAAACTTTTTAAAAGAACAAAAATATCTAAACAAAAAATTATTATATATTAATATTTTTTGATTTACTTCTTAATCATTTTAGGTTTTATAATTATATTTTAATTGATATCTATCTTTTTTTTAATTGATAACTATCTAATTAATTATAGATTATTAATTTATTTTTTGATCATTATTAGAATATTTATCAATAAAATTGTTTATATTGAATTTATATGATATATAAATATAGTAATATTTATAACTAAATATAAAATTAACTTTCAAAAAAAATTTAAAAATTATTATATTTCCAAAGGTTTATAACCTTTGGAAATATTAAAAAATAATAAAAATAAATTTTTTGTTATTTTATTTTTTAAATATAATTTATAAACCACTAAATGCATACACTGTTATATCAGTAAACTCCTAAACCCCATAATGCCTAAATACATAAACCATTAAACCACTATATACAATTTAATAATCAATAAATTTAATTTTTATTTCAATTTATTATTATTTTAAATATTCATTTTAATTATTTATTAGTTTATTTTTATAGAAATTTTTATTACGAAATAAATTATGAGTGTGACACATATAATTTAAATAATTTATTTTTAATCAAAAAATATATATATAGTTTTAAAAGAAGTATAAAAGAAGTATTATTAAAAATTAAAAATTATTAACAACTAATATATTTTAGTTTAATTTTGAATCAATTTGGGTTTTGTAAATATTTTTTAATTAATATCTATCTTTTTATTAATAGTTTATTAATTTTATTTTTGATCATTTTTATATTATCTATCAATAAAATTATTTATATTAAATTTATATGATATATAATTATTAATATTATTATAACAAAATATTATATTCACATTTCAAAAAATTTTAAATATTAAATTATTTTTAATGGTTATAACCGTTGAAAATCAGAAAAAATCTAAAAAAAAAATTTTGATTTTTATTATATAAATAAAACCTATAAACCACTAAATGCCTAAAAACATAAATTGATAAACTCCTAAACGACAAAATTCCAAAATAATCAAACCATTAAACCGGAATACAATATAAAATAAATCATAAATCTCATTTTAATTTGTATTCATTTTAATTATTTATTAGTTTATTTTTTATAGAAATATTAATTACAAAATAAATAATGAGTTAGACATATATAATTTTAATAATTTATTTTTAATCAAAAAAAATATAAGCTTATAAAAAGAAGAAATAATTTAAAAACCAAAAAGTATTATTTAGTAATATATTTTACTTTCATTTTGAATCATTATATATAGGTTTTGTAATTATATTTTAATTGTTATCAATCTAATTAATAAAAGTTTATTAATTTATTATTTAATCATTTTTATAATATATAACAATAAAATTACTTATATTCAATGTAAATGTCTTATAATTATTAAGATTATTATAACTAAATATTATATTTATATTTGAAAAAAATTTAAAAATTATTATATTTTCAAAGGGTATAACCTTCAAAAATTATAAAAAATCACAAAAATAAATTTTTTATTATTTTATTCTTTAAATAAAACTTATAAACCACTAAATGCCTAAACATTTAAATCTCTAGACTCCTAAACACCAAAATCTCCTAAATACTTAAACCATTAAACCTCTATAACCTAAATAATAAATAATAAATCTCATTTTTATTTGTATTCATTATAATTTTAAATATTCATTTTGATTATTTTTTTAGTTTGTTTTTATAGAAATATTAATTACAAATTAAATAATGAGGGAGACATATATAATTTAAATAAATTATTTTTTATAAAAAAAAATAAGCTTATAAAAATAAACAAAATTTCAAAAATTTAAAATTTATTTAGTAATATAATTTACTTTGATTTGAATTATTTTGGTTTTTGCAAATATATTTTGATTAATATCTATCTTATTAATAATAGTTTATTATTTTATTTTTTGATCATTATAATAATATATATTAATAAATTTTTTTATATTGAATTTACAACAAATATAATTTTTAAGATTATTATAACTAAGTTTTGTATTCCTATTTTATAACTATTAAAAAATTATTATATTTTTAAAGGTTATAACATTTCAAAATCATAAAAATTCATAAATATAAATTTTTTGTTATTTATTTGATTAAATAAAACCTATAAACACCTAAATGTGTTAACATATAAATCAATAAACTCATTAACCCCAAAACCACAAAAAACTTAAACAATTAAATAGTTATACCATAAATAATAAATCTTAAATCTCATTTTTATTAGTATTAGTTGTAATTTTAAATATACATTTTAATTATTTATTAGTTTATTTTTATAGAAATATAAATTAAAAAATAAATTATTAGTGAGACAAATATAATTTAAATATTTTTATTTTTCATCAAAAAATTTATAGGCTTATAAATGGATGCAAAAATTAAAAATTAATATTTCGTAAAATATTTCAATTTGATTAATGAATCATTTTAGGTTTTGAAAATATATTTTAAACAAAATTTATCTCATCAATAATTGTTTATTACTTTTATATGATCATTATTATAATATATATCAATAAAATAGAGTTTATTGAATTTATATGATATATAATTATTATGATTATTATTATGATTATTATATGATATATATTCACTTTTCAAAAAAAAAATTATAAATTATTATATTTTCAAAGGTTATAACATTCAAAAATTAGAAAAAATAACAAAAATAAATTTTTTGTTATTTTATTTTTTATATAAAACCTATAAACCACTAAATAACTAAATTCTAAAATGACTTAATTCTAAAATGACTAAACTCCTAAACCTCAAAGCCCATAAATACTTAAAATATTAAATTAGTATTGTCCAAATAATAAATAATAAATCTAATTTTTATTAATATTCATTATAATTTTAAATATTCATTTTAATTATTTATCAGTTTATTTTTATAGAAATATTAATTACAAAATAAATTATTAGTGTGACATATATAGTTTAAATAATTTATTTTTCATTAAAATAATTCTTATAAAAAAAGGCAAATTTTTAAAAATAAATAATTATTATTTAGAGATTTGAAAAAAATAAGTTTTTGCTAAAGTTTTGCTTTCAATTTCTAGAGAGAAAAACATTTTTTAGAGAGAGAAGCAACAATTTGCATTGAAGAAGAAGCCGATTTCATTCTAAAATGGAGCAATTTGATCTATTAAGTGATAAGAAGTCATTTGCTCATCAAATTAAAAGGACCGCGCATCACTATTCTGAATCTGCTGAAATTCACGGGGAAAAAACAGAGAACCCTCGATAGA
This sequence comes from Sapria himalayana, assembly GCA_029783825.1. Classification (NCBI taxonomy): domain Eukaryota; kingdom Viridiplantae; phylum Streptophyta; class Magnoliopsida; order Malpighiales; family Rafflesiaceae; genus Sapria; species Sapria himalayana. The sequence goes on along the minus strand of JAREIK010001621.1, from coordinate 309,571 downwards.
GTTCTCCCCTCCCGACATCACCATGCTTGCTAAAGCTCACAAATACACGATAGTGGGCAAATTCTCCCATGGGCGACCTCGCATTAAAGATATCAGAACATTCTTCGCTTCACTCAAACTTAAAGGTCTGTCAAAAACTGGTGTTCTGGATGCTAAACATATTCTAATTCAACTATCTACCGAGGAGGATTTCCATAGAGTATGGTTGAAGGTGGTATTGTATATCTCGGGCTATCCTATGAGAACCTTCAGATGGATGCCTTCCTTCACAACCAATCAGGAGTCGCCATTACACTCGGTTTGGTTTCTCTTCCCTTGCTGCCTATTCACTTCTTTGATAAGCTCTCCCTCTATGATATAGCTAGTGCAGTTGGCACCCCTCTTCTCCTTGATGGTGCCACTACCATGTTATCTCGACCAAGTGTAGCCCGGCTCTGCATAGAAGTGAACTTACTGCAACACATCCCTCACCGTATATGGATTGGCAGTAAAAATGGGGATGGATTCTGGCAAGAAGTGATCCCAGAAAATCTTCCAAGCTACTGCTCCTACTGAAATAAACTGGGGCATTCACGTGAACATTGTTTGGTTAAAAAATTTACAGTAGACAAACAGAGGTTTGGCCCTAGAACAGAAACAAGAAATAAGAGGGAAGAATATAGAATTAAACCCCCTCAACATAGTGAACAGAATTGTATGGGTGTTGTTACAGGAATGGAAATAGTGGAATATGTCCCCACTAGGAAAGAAGTTTCTGAACGGGCTAGAAAAATTAGTAATTTTGAGGAAACTGCTAAAAATAACTTAGAGAAAAATGCTAAAAATAATTTAGAAGAAGATTTTGAAGTGGCTAAAAACCATGAACTAATACTAAAAATAGTTGAAATAAATAAAAAAATTAGGAGAGATAGATTCAAAACCAAAAAAAGAGTGCGGGTAGAAGGAAAGGGCTAGAGGAGTTAGGCAATAACTTAGATGAAAATTTTGAGGTTAGAAGCGATTTCATGTTAAATATAAATGAGGAAGATTCTGATTTTATAAAAGCCACCAAAGTGATTTAGAAATTGGTAATTTGAAAAATATAACAGGAGATAGAGATTGGGCCATGGAGGAAATAAAACTCATGGCATTACAGCTAGGCACGGAATGAAAAAATGAAAAATCAGGAGATTTTAGTTCAATTAAAAAATCTAGAAACAGGAAAAAATACTTAGATAAAACATATGAATCAAAATTCACTACAAGAGCTTGGGCTAAATCCACTTCTAATGTTTAGATTCCTCTACTGGAATGTGAGGGGTATCGCAAACCCCTCCTCAATAAAAAGAGTTAAAAAATTGATTTAATTATATAAAACTCCAATTATTATACTTGCCGAACCCATTGTAAATAAGGATAAACTAGAATACTACAAAAAGCTTTTAGGATTTGATTACTCTTTCTCTAATAAAAATAACAAAATCTGGATTTTCTGGAAAAGCTTATTTAATATAATTATTTTAGAAGATACGAATCAAATTATTAACTTTTCTTTAGATAATACCCAAGAGGAGATCATTTTAGTAGTTTTTGCCAAATATACTAAAGAAGGTAGAAAGAAGCTTTGGAATGATATTCTTAAAACTGCTAAAATAAATAAACCATGGATAATAGGAGGAGATTTCAATATTATAAAAAAGGCTAGCGAGAAAAAAAGGGGCAACCCCCCTAATAAAAAAGCTATCGCTCACTTTAATGATACGATATCAGAGGCTAGTTTGATGGAAGCTAGCTATTCAGGCCCCCAATACACTTGGTGTAATAACTGGAAAGTTAAAGGCACCATATGGGTAAGACTGGATAGAATTCTTCATAATGTCAAATGGCTAGGAGCTTTTGGCTCCACAACTATTAGACATTTAAATAGAACTTGCTCTGATCACAATCAACTATTAATTTCCGTAGAAAAAAATAAAATCAAGAATAAGTCGTTTAAATTTCAGAATGCATGGTCCTTACACCATGATTTTATCAATACAATTAAAAATTCATGGATGCAAGAAATAACAAGTAACCATGCTCAAATCTGGAATAAAAAATTAGAAAGGCTAAAAAAGCACTTAATAATATGGAATATGGACCCCTTCGACAACATTAACAAAAATATTATAGAAGTAGAAAAGATAGTTGAAAAAAAAGAGTTAGAATATGAAATAATTCAAAATTCAGAAAGTAGAAAGGAACTAAATAAATCACAGGCTGAGCTAAAATTAAAATTGCTAATGGAGGACGTATTATGGAAACAAAAAGCTAAAATTAAATGGATAAAAGAAGGGGATATAAATACGAAGTTTTTCCAAAAAACAGTCAAAATTAAAACCCAAAAACAAAGAATAAAAGGTATAAAAAACAACCTAAACAAATGGGTAGACACTAACTTAGAAATTAAAAACCACCTAGACGAATATTTTGAAAATCTATTTAGAGGAATTACAAATTTGAATGGAGACTATCTCCTAAATAAGATAGATCATAAAATTACCAATGAAGAAAATGATGCACTCACAAAATTCCCGGATGAAGAAGGACTGCAGTTTATTGTTTTTAGCATGGTAAAAATAGTGCCCCGAGACCTGATGGGTGGAATAATGAGTTCTATCAAAACTATTGGCCAATCATTAAAAATGACCTCCTATGGGCTATACATTGGATATTCTGTGGTGCAGAAATATGCAAGAAATGGAGCTGTTCATACTTGGTTCTTATTCCTAAAATGGAAAACCCAGATAAAGCCGTAGACTTTAGACCTATCAGCCTGTGTAACTCCATTTATAAAATCTTGACTAAGTTACTTCAAAACAGATTAGCTCTAGTATTGCCAAAAATTATTTCTAAAGAACAATCAAGATTTATGAAAAATAGATTACTAATGGAAAATATTTGTTTAGCTAAAGAAATGATCAGAGAAATAGAATCCAAATCTAGAGGTCATAATGTACTGCTAAAACTAGATCTCTCAAAAGCTTTTGATATAATTGAATTGAAAATTTTAGGTTTTGTCATGAGAAAAATGGGTTTTTCTAAAACCTGGACTGACTTGATTTATAGATGCATATCAAGTCATTGGTTTAAAATTCTTGTCAATGGAGAACTAGGAAAAGATATCAAGCCGATGAGAGGATTAAGGAGGGGTGATCCCCTTTCTCCCTCACTCTTTAATATCTACTTAGAGCTCCTCATTGTGAATGTAAAAAATAAAATTATCACAGGAAGAATAGGTCGGTTTATTCAGCCTATTAATACACCTTTAGTGGAATGCTTGGCTTATGCTGATGATGTGATCATTTTTCACAAATGGAAGCTCCAGATCTCTACATAATCTCATGGAATTGCTAAAAATCTTAGAAGAAGAAACGGGATAGTAAATTAATAAAAAAAATGCCAATTTATGATTGCCAAAAATGCCCCAAAAAGTCTAGGGCATAGAATTAACAAAATAACAGGTTTCACACAGATAAAATGTGCACTTCAATATCTTGGATGCCCAATATACGAAGGAAAATTAAAATCAATATACCTAGATTTCCTACTTGAGAAAATTAAAAATAAAATAGCCGGATGGAAAGTGGACACACTTTCAATGAGTGGTAGAATTGCTTTGATCACTCATGTATTACAAAGCGTAGTTTGCAGAATTTGATGATTATTCACCTTCCAGTGTCGGATAAAAAAAGAATAGAGAAGGAATTGGCACATTTCTTATGGGGTTCAAAAAGTGGCAAAAGAAAGTTACATTGGAAAAAATGAAAAGACCTTTGCTACCTCTTATAGGAAACAAGCCTCGGCTTTACTGATTTAAATGAGCTTGCTAAAGCATGGGCATGCAAAAGATGGTGGAGGATCAAAGAAAATAATAATATATGGGCTGAATTTATGAGAGCTAAATATTGTTTAGAGGATGATATATATAGGATTAGAAATAAGAACAAAGCATCACAAATTTGGATTCAAATGTTCAAACAAAGGGAATTAGTGGAAAAACATTCCAAACTTACTAAAAATGGTTGGAAATGGACATTGAGTGCAAATGGAACATTTTCACTTATAACCATAAAAGAAAAAGTTAGAAGTAGAAAGGAAATCCAACCTTTATTTAAATGGATATGGGATAATGATAATAGTCAAAAAATAAAAACTAATACATGGAAAGTTCTCTCAAATATTATTACTATAGATGAAAACATAAAAACAAAAGGCATACAAATTGCCTCGAGATGTGAATGCTGTTTGCAAAAACTAGAATCGCTTGATCATCTGTTGTCTCAAGGGAATGTAGCCATGGAAATCTAGAGGAGACTAGAATCTAAAATGTGATTAAAACATGCATGTATTCCTCTTAGAAATAGATTAATTAAATGGAGTAATGTGCGCTTTCAACATAGGTTACAGAAATGGCTTAAAAATAACATACCTCACATTGCTATCTGGTGTATATGGAAAGCTAGGAATAATAGTAGATATGAAGGACACAGAATGGACCCTGAAGACATATGGAAAGCAATAAAGACTGAAATAAAATCCACCTCGGAATCCTCCCCACTTGCACTTCAAAGCCCTCTCCTAGGTACTCACACTCTAAAATTATGGAATCTCACAGTGTCCAAAATAAAACCCCTAAAAATTATAGGAGTTAAATGGGAAAAACCAGAAAAAGGTAGATTAGCTCTAAACAATGATGGTAGCTTTGACATGAACATAGGCCTAGCTGGTGGAGGAGGTGCCTTAAGGGACTCTGGTGGTCACTTAATATTTGCCTACTCAGGCCCCAATAATGCATCGACTACCCTCCATGCAGAAATATTAGCATTAAGGGATGACTTCGAATATGTTACTCTAAAGAGCTAACAAATATAGATATACAAATAGATTCTAAAATATTGGTAGACTTAGTAAATAACAAAAGTAGCTTGTGGAAATTTGAAGAGGAGTTAGAGGAAATTAATAAATTAATAATATCCTTAAATGCATCACCCATGCACATATATAGGGAAGCAAATGATAGCAGATAAATTAGCAAAAGTCGAAAAACTTAAAGAGCCCCATGTATATGATGAAGTCTCTCTTCCAGAGAGATTTAAAGGTATTATAAAACTAGATAAAAAAGAATTCCCATACATCCGAATAATCAAAAAGTTTGAGAAGATATTATAAGATTTTGTCATCACTGTGATTTTTTAAGTTCTTTTTTCTTATAGCAGCACAGGGCAGGTTTCATATTCGCTCAAGTCTTCTTTGTCCTGAAGGAAGACTTTGCAAAATTGAATAATTACATTGTGACTAAATTCTGGATTCCCCCACAAAATTTCATTTCGCTGCAGGTTCGGAATTTCACTGCAGAGAGTAAGAATGGCCTGTATACCTATAGTTTTGGTTGTTTTGTTTTTTCATAGCAGCAAGGTCAGCTAAAACAGAAAGAAAGGTCATGCGCACAAGTGTCTCCAGTATTATAGTTCATAAGTTTGTATGAACTTTGTTTTGATGTGGACAGGTTAAACAAATTAAGGTTAGGAGTGGTTTGTGTTATAAGGTATTTCATTGTCTGTGCTATTATGTTAATGTAATTTAGAAGTCCACAAAAGTAGGCTAGGTTGATTACAATATAGTTAGCTGCTGTCCACAAGTGGGAGCAACAAAAAGCTGCTATGGAATTGCTGAAAGCAGAAATATGCTGACTTAAGGAACAGAACAAAGAGAAAGAAAACTAGCAGAATGCTGGAGGCTGGAAATTTCTGTGTCTGTGGCATGTATGCAGGTGACAGGTACATGGGTGCCCGCGGAGGATTCCAAGAGCTATCACCACGCTTAATAGAGCCTTGCTGCAAAATTAAAGTTTGCAGCTCTTGTTACACAAGCTCAACAAAGATGTTGGACAGAGTTAAAGGCCCGACAGGAAGGGAAGGTAGCTGGTTTGAAGAAAGGGATCGAATGGATAAAGACATATATTCAACGAGCAACAAAGTGCAGTCAACAACAATACTGAAAATTCCTAAAGAAGCTCAAAATTGTTCTCTATGTGGATTAGAATCAGCATATGTTTGTCCATGTTTTCTTTATTACATTTACAATAACTAATGCTTAGTGTAGGAGAAAAGGGCGTAAAGGGCTACGAATAGCAAGCAAGTAGGTTGTAAAAATAGTATTCCTCCGACAAAAGAGATGGTTATAATTAATAAATTCTATTAAAAAAAATAATAATTATTTAGTACAATATCTTATTTTGATTTTGAATCATTTTAGATTTTACAATTTTATTTTAATTTATATCATTCTTATAAATACTAGTTTATTAATTTATTTATTGATCATTATTATAATATGTATTAATAAAATTATTTATATTGAGTTTACATTATAGATAATTATTAAGATTATTATAACTAAATATTATATTCACATTTAAAAAAAATTTAAAATTATTATATTTTCAAAGGTTATAACCTTCAAAAATTAAAAAAAATCAAAAAATTTAATTTTTTATTTTTTCATTCTTTAAATAAAAACTATAAATCACTAAATGTCTAAACAATTGAATCACTAAACTCCTAAACCACAAAACACCTAAATACTTATACCATTAAATCGTTATATCCTGAATAATAAATAATAAATCTCAATTTTATTTGTATTCATTATAATTTTAAATATTTATTTTAATTATTTATTAGTTTATTATTATAGAATTATAAATTACAAAATAAATAATGAGTAAGACAAATATAATTTAAATAATTTATTTTTAATAACAAAAATATAAACTTAGAAAAAAAGTAAAACATAAAAAAATTATTATTTAGTAATATATTTTACTTTGATTGAATAAATTTAGATTTTGAAAATACTTTTTAAATAATATCTATTTTATTAATAATAGTTTATTAATTTATTTTTTGATCATTATTATAAAATCTAGCAATGTAATTATTTATATTGAATTTAAATGACTTATATTTATGAAGATTATTATAAATAAATTTTATATTTACATTTGAAAAAAATTTTAAAATTATTATATTTTCAAATGATATAACCTTCAAAAATTAGAAAAAATAATAAAAAAGAAATTTATACTATATAATTATTTAAATAAAACATATAAACCACTAATCCCTCACCACTTAAATCTCTAAACTACTTAACACAAAAGCCCCTAAATACTTAAACCTTTAAACTCGAAAACCATAATTATAATTTAAATAATTTATTAAAATATTAATTACAAAATAAATTATGAGTGAAACAAATTTAATTTAAATAATTTATTTTTCATCAAAAAAAAATATAAGCTTATAAAAAGAAGCAAAAACTAAGAAACAAAAATTATTATTTAGTAATAAATTTTACTTTGATTTTGAATAATTTTAGGTTTTGCAATTATATTTTAATTTATATCTATCATATTAATAATAGCATATTAATTTATTTTTTGATAATTGATTTAATATCTATCAATAAAATTCTTTATATTTTGTTTAGATTATATATAATTATAATTATTTTTATAACAAAATACTGTATTCACATTTTTAAAAAATTTTAAAATTATTATATTTTCAAAGGTTATAACCTTAGAAAATGTGAGAAAATATCAAAAATAACTTTTTTCTTATTTAATTGTTTAAATAAATCCTATAAACTACTAAATGCCAAAACACTTAAATCAATAACTCCTAAATCTCTAAAACCCTAAAAAGATAATCCTTTTAAACTAGTATACACTAAAAATAAATAATAAATCTCAATATTATTTTTTTCATTATAATTTTAAATATTCATTTTAATTATTTATTCGTTTATTTTTATATAAATAATAATTACAAAATAAATTATTAGTTGGACAAATTTTATTTATATAAATTATTTTTCATCGAAAAATATAGATAAACTTATAAAAAGAATACAAAATTTAAAATCTAAAATTTATTATATAGTAATATATTTTGCTCTCCTGAATCATTTTAGATTTTGTAATTATATTTTAATTGATATCTATCTTATTAATAATTGTTTATTAATTTATTTTTTGATCATTATTAGAATATTTATCAATAAAATTGTTTATATTGAATTTATATGATATATAAAAATAATAATTATTATAACAAAATATTGAATTCACTTTTGAAAAAATTTAAAAATTATTATATTTATAGAGGTTATAACCTTTGGAAATATGAAAAAATAATAAAAATAAATTTTTTGTTATTTTATTTTTTAAATAAAAACTATAAACCACTAAATGCATACACAATTATATCAGTAAACTCCCAAACCCCGTAATGCCTAAATACATAAACCATTAAACTGCTATATACGACATAATAATTAATAAATTGAATTTTTATTTCAATTTATTATTATTGTAAATATTCATTTTAATTATTTATTTGTTTATTTTTATAGAAATTTTTATTACAAAATAAATTATGAGTGTGACACACATAATTTAAATAATTTATTTTTAATCAAAAAATATATATACTCTTTTAAAAGAAGTATAAAAGAAGTATTATTAAAAATTTAAAATTATTATCAACTAATATTTTTTAGTTTAATTTTGAATAAATTTGGGTTTTGTAAATATTTTTTAATTAATATCTATCTTATTATAAATAGTTTATTAATTTAATTTTTCATCATTATTATAATATCTATCAATAAAATTATTTATAATAAATTTATATGATATATAATTATTAATATTATTATAACAAAATTATTATATTAAAATTTTAAAAAATTTTAAATATTTTTATATTTTCAAATGTTATAACCTATGAAAATGATAAAAAATTATAGAAATTTTTTTTGTTATTTTATTTTTTTAAATAAAACCTATAAGCCACTAAAAGCCTAAAAACAAAAATCACTAAACTCCTAATGACGAAACCTCTAAATACTTAAATCATTAAATTGGCATACATTAATAATAAATCATAAATCTCATTTTAATTTTTATTCAGTATAATTTTAAATTTTTATTTTAATTAGTTATCAATTTATTTTATAGAAATATTAATTATAAAATAAATTATTAGTGAGACGGATCTAATTTAAATTAAACCGGTATCACTAAATAATAAATAATAAATCTCATTTTTTTCATTATAATTTTAACTATTCATTTTAATTATTTATTTGTTTATTTAAATATGAATATTAATTACAAAATAAATTGAGTTGGACAAATATAATTTATATAAATGATTTTTCATCTAAAAATTATTGATAAACTAGTTAAAAAAAAAAATTTTCAAAACACAAAATTATTATATAGTAATATATTTTGCTTTTCTTTTGAATCATTTTAGGTTTTGTAATTATATTTTAATTGATATCAATCTTATTAATAATAGATTATTAATTTATTTTTTGATCATTATTAAAATATTTATCAATAAAATTGTTTATATTGAATTTATATGATATATAAATATAATGATTATTATAACTAAATATAGTATTCACATTTAAAAAAATTTTAAAAATTATTATATATTCAAAGATTATAACCTTTGAAAATTTCAAAAAATAATAAAAATAATCTTTTTTATTTTATTTTTTTTAATAAAACCTATAAACAACTAAATGCATACACAGTTAAATCAGTAAACTCCTAAACCACATAATGCCTAAATACATAAACCATTAAACCACTATATAATAATTAATAATTAATAAATCTAATTTTTATTTATATATATTATAATTTTAAATATTCATTTTAATTATTATTCACATTTAAAAAAATTTTAAAAATTATTATATATTCAAAGATTATAACCTTTGAAAATTTCAAAAAATAATAAAAATAATCTTTTTTTATTTTATTTTTTTAATAAAACCTATAAACAACTAAATGCATACACAGTTAAATCAGTAAACTCCTAAACCACATAATGCCTAAATACATAAACCATTAAACAACTATATACTAATTAATAATTAATAAATCTAATTTTTATTTTTATATATTATAATTTTAAATATTCATTTTAATTATTTATTAATTTATTTTTTTAGAAATATTTATTACAAATTAAATTATGAGAGCGACATATATATTTTAATTAATTTATTTTTAATCAAAAAAAGTATATGCTTATAAAAGAAGTAAAAATTTAAAAATTAAAATTATTATCCAATAATATATTTTACTTTAATTTTGAATCAATTTGGGTTTTGTAAATATTTTTTAATTAATATCAATCTTTTTATTAATAGTTTATTAATTTAAATTTTGATCATTATTATATTATCTATCAATAAAATTGTTTATATTAAATTTATATGATATATAATTATTAATATTATTATAACTAAATATTGTATTCACATTTCAAAAAATTTTAAATATTATTATATTTTCAATGGTTATAACCTATGAAAATAATAAAAAATTACAATTTTTTTGTTATTTTATTGTTTAAATAAAACCTACAAACCACTAAATGCCTAAAAACATAAATTGCTAAACTTTTAAACGACAAAACCTCTAAATACTTAAACTATTAAACAGGTGTACAATAATAAAAAATAATAAATCTCAATTTAATTTTATTAAGTATAAGTTTAAATTTTTATTTTAATTTATTTTTATTTCGAATCATTTTAGATTTTGCAATTATATTTTAATTTATATCATTCTTATTAATAATAGTTTATTAATTTTTTTTGATCATTATTATAATATCTATCATTAAAATTGTTTATATTGAATTTATATGATATATAATTAGTAAGATTAATATAATTATACATAGCATTCACATTTCAAAAAATTTAAAAAATTATTTTATTTTCAAAGGTTATAACCTTTGAAAATCACAAAAAATCTAAAAATGAATTTTTTTATTTTTATTTTATAAATAAAACCTATAAACCACTAAATGCCTAAAAACATAAATTGATAAACTCCTAAACGATAAAACTCCTAAATAATCAATCCGCTAAACCAGTATATATAGGATATGCAAAAAAGTATTATTTAGTAATATATTTTACTTTGATTTTGAATCATTATTTATAGGATATGCAATTAAATTTTAATTGCTATCAATCATATTAATAAAAGTTTATTAATTTATTATTTGATCATTTTTATAAAATCTGACAATAAAATTAATTATATTCAATTTATATGTCTTATAATTATTAAGATTATTATAACTAAATATTATATTTACATTTGAAAAAATTAAAAAATTATTATATTTTTAAGGGTTATAAGCTTCAAAAATGATAAAAAATCACAAAAAATAATTTTCTTATTATTTTAATAATTAAATAAAACTTATAAACCACTAAATGCCTAAACATTTAAATCTTTAGGCTCCTAAACACCAAAACCCCCTAAATACTTAAACCATTAAACCTATATAACCTAAATAATAAATAATAAATCTCATTTTTATTTGTATTCATTATAATTTTAAATATTCATTTTAATTATTTTTTAGTTTATTTTTATAGAAATATTAATTACAAAATAAATAATGAGTGAGACATATATGATTTAAATAAATTATTTTTTTTTTAAAAAAATATAAGCTTATAAAAATAAACAAAATTTCAAAAATTTAAAATTTTATTTAGTAATTTAATTTACTTTGATTTTGAATTATTTTGGGTTCTGCAAATATATCTTAATTAATATCTGTCTTATTAATAAAAGTTTATTAATTTATTTTTCGATCATTATAATAATATATATTAATAAAATTTTTTATATTAAATTTACATCAAATATAATTATTAAATTATTATAACTAAGTATTGTATTCATATTTTAAAACTATTAATAAATTATTATATTTTCAAAGGTTATAACCTTTGAAAATATCGAAAATTCATAAAAATAAATTTTTTGTTATTTCATTGATTAAATGAAACCTATAAATCGATAAATAAAACCTAAATGTGAAAACATATAAATCAAAAACTCATTAATTTCAAAACCACAAAAAACTTAAACCATTAAATAGGTATGCCCTAAATAATAAATCATAAATCTCATTTTTATTATTATTCATTATAATTTTATATATACATATTAATTATTTATTAGTTTATTTTTATAGAAATATAAATTAAAAAATAAATGTATAGTAAGACAAATATAAATTAAATAATTTATTTTTCATCAAAAAATATATAAGCTTATAAATGGATACAAAAATTTAAAAATTTAAAATTAATATTTAGTAAAATATTTCACTTTGATTTTGAATCATTTTAGGTTTTTTAAATATATTTTAAATAATATTTATCTTATTAATATTGTTTATTAAGCTTTTGTATGATCATTATTATAATATATATCAATATAATTGTTTATATTGAATTTACATGATATACAATTATTAAGATTATGATAACTAAATACAGTATTCACATTAAAAAAAAAATTTAATTATTGTTATAATTTCAAATGTTATATTAAATTTTTTGTTATTTTATTTTTTTAATAAAACCTAGAAACCACTAAATGCTAGGGGTGTTCATGGGATTATACAATATGGGGATTACAAATCTCTAGTCCCTTCCCCCAGTTCAGAGATTTTTTGTTGAAGATCCAGACCCGTCCAATAGGTTGAAAATATCGAGATGGGATGGTATGGAGATCGGGGATTTTGGGTAGGAGAAAATGGTTCCGGGACGGAATGAAATTCGGAGATTTTTTTTAATTTATTTTCTTCAAACCTGCCATGTTAGTTCATGTCGAAATGTTTTGTTATACCATTTATCATTACTTAGTTATGTATCTTTCGAACTCAAATTGGGCCAATTTTGTTTTGTCAAATAGGCTGAATACCTCAAACGAGTTCCATTACCTTGTCAAAAGCTTTGATGTGCAGAAAAGAATAGAAATGTTAAATAGAACGGGACTGAGTTGTGTGCTTTATTCATTTTTTTTGTTTTTTCACAAGTTGGCTTTGTTCAGCCGATTGAAAGTTGACCATAATAGCAATACTACATTTTTTAAACAATTAAATAAAATATTAAGGAATAGCTAAAGATGACCACAAATATTGGCAGCATCAATTACTACTAAAGTAATTGTTAAATTTAGGCTGCTTAATATAACAAAAAAAATACAACTAATAACAACAATGATAATAATCATTTCAAAGGTCTTTCCTGGAACAGCAATCAAAATCCAAACCCAATTAATTATCTTTTCTACAACTCCTCCCTTTTCTTCCTCCACTATAGAAGGACAACCAAAGATGAAAACATGTTAATCATGCATGCATAAATTTTTAAGATGAAACAGTAATAAAAAAACAAAATATTACCTTATAAAATTTAATACACCCATTCGAAATTTAGTTGGCCAACTATAGTTGGAAGAATATTTGGATCTTGAGACCCCTCTGAAAATTGTAATTGAACCATATTTTTATTAAATTGAATGAATAAAATAATTAAAAGTGAAATTAAAATTTACAAGATTTGTATACTAATCTGATTCATTATCAGCAATGTCTTGAACTAATTCTTCAATTTCAATAGGTTTGTTTGAGCTTCTCAACAAATCTTGTAGACATATGAGAACTTCAGCTATAATAGGTATTAAAGAACTCTTAAATTTATCTAAAGTTCCTTCCGCAATGCTAAATGTAGATTCGTACACCATAGTAGATGCTTGGATAGCAAATACATCCCTTGCTACATTTGCCAAAGAAGGATACCTAACCTCATTTACCTTCCACCAATTTAGAAGATCAAAATCAATTCTATTTTTTTCAAGTTTGTCCTCCAAGTACCTATCAAACTCTTCCAAAGCTGTAACTTCTTGTTCTTTCTCCAATTCAACAAAAAAAATCTTAAACATAAGTATCACTACCATCAAAGAAATCATCATTTTTCTTCAACACAGTAGAAGATGAATCATCTTCTTTTGATTCATCTTCATTTAAAACTTTATAATCATCCATCATCTCGTTTAAAGCATTTATAACCTTTTCACCAAATTTTTAGCCAATTCCTCTCCATAATGCTAAGTGTTTGAGATATTTTAGCTTATATCTAGGATCCAACACTACAGCTACAAAAAGCATAATATTTTTTGACGGAAGAGAACCCCAATATTTGTTGAATTTATGCCTCATTTTCATACCCATTTCAGACACCATTGTATCTCTACTATTTTCACAAAGCTCAATTTTTTTTTCAAAATTCGAATAATCTCAGGAAAATAAACACTAGAGGTAGAATATTATGAGCCAGAAAATTTACAAGCTACCTCATAAAAAGTTTTCAATAAACGAGCCAAGATTTTGGCGTTTGTTCAGTCTCTCTCAGTTGGAATGTTTTAAAAAAACTCCTTCAAAAACCTTTTGTCTTTGTCCTTCGACTTATCAAATTCTTTTTGATATTTTATATCAGTTTGTAACAACAAATAAGTTGAATTTTATTTTGTAGGACAATCTAATTGCAATGAAGAATCATATGTCAAGTTTGTTTGTGCAACACATAACTTAAACATATCTAATCTTTTATGACTGCTCCTCACATATTTCACCACACCTCTAATTTTTTGAATAGCACTCTCAACTACTGCAATGCCATCTCTGACAATTAAGTTTAGGATATGAGCATAGTATCTCATATGAAAATGCTAGCCTCTCAAAGGTACAACACTTTTCTTGACAAGGCTTTTTTACAATTGTTCAACTGCAACATCATTATTTGATGCATTGTCAACGGTAATGAACATCAACTTTCTCAAACCCCATTCATTCATGCAAAACTCAATAGCATTTCTAATATTAACTCCAGAATGACTTTTAATTACACATAAGTTCAAAAGCCTTTTATGCATATTCCATTGAGAATCAATGAAATGAACAGTCAAACATATAAAGACAAATTTTGAATGCTAGTCCAAGTGTCGGTAGTCAATGAAATGCTATAATAATGAGATGATATGCTATCAAATAATTTCTTCTTTTCCTTCACAAAAAAAAAGAAAAACAATCCCTCAATATAGAGTACCTATAGGGAATTTTAAATTGAGGCACACTAACTTCACAAAACTCATTAAACTTATCCCTCTCAACGAAACAAAAAGGCAATTCATCTTTTATGATCATTTTCACCAAAGCCTCCCTAAATAGTTGTTGATCAAATTGCTAACAAGTTAATTTGTTATCCTTTGAACTAGTACCTTTAGTGAAACTCAACAAAGATTGTGACTTGTCTTTACCTTTGTGAGCTTCTATTAATTCTTTTTTGTGTGGATATCTCCTACAAGCCTTTCTTAAGTATTTCCATAAACCTGAAGTAACTTGATCACTTTTTACCAAGTATTCTTTCCTACACCATATACAAGCTGCCCGACTAGTTTCATTTCGCTCTGAATCAACTAATATTTCAGAAGGTTCCCAAATGGCAGACTTATACTTTTTATGAGCTTTAGGTTCGGATGTACCTTGACTTTCTTTTACAATTGGAATTAAAGAACCTGTCGTAACAATATGAGGGTTCGTGAAAGGATGTTGATTGGATTTACCAGTACGTTGATCAGTTGAGATGTGATCATCTTCAATTTATTATATTTTTCGTTTACCGCTAGTTTTTGTCATCTGCATTGCCAGTAATTAATATGATATGTTAAGCATAAATACATATAAATATTTCAAACAAGCAAGCTGCACAAAACTGACTGTAACACATTCAGCCCACTCATTCGACACAACCACAACACCACAACCGAAACTCAACAAAACTGACTGGCACACATAATAATACTAATTAATCACTCAATTCTACTCAAATAACAAGCCAAATGGCTGGTAGCATCTGAGACACGGTGGAGGCAACCAGAAGTGCGACGGACAAGGGCTGGACCTAACTGAACACGGGTGGAACAACGTGAGGCAGCCTGGAACTCGTCAGAACAGCAATAGGTGCGTCGTAATTAGATGGATAGTAGTGGAATTGGTGGCATCTTCATGTTATATATATATATATTCCTGGTTCTAGTATCGGTTTTTTAGGATGGGATGGTTCTCGGGATGGATATTGCTTAAGATCTGGAACAATCTCAAAAGAAAAAATACATGAGAGAACAGGACGGGAAAAGTCAAAGTCAACAGATTTTCTCAGTCTCGATTCTTTCGGGACAAGACTTTGGGTCGGGTCGCGAATCTTTGAGTCCCGTGAGCAGCCCTACTAAAGCATATATAGTTAAATCAGTAAACTCTTAAAACCTGTAATGCCTAAATACATAAACCATTAAACTGCTAAATACTACTTAATAATTAATATATCTAATTTTTATTGCTATTTATTATATTTTGAAATATTAATTTTAATTATTTATTAGTGTATTTATTTAGAAATATTTATTAAAAAATAAATTATGAGTGGGACAAATATAATTTAAATAATATATTATTTACATAATATAAATATACGTTTATAAAGAAGTATAAATTTAAAAATTACAAATTATTATATAGTAATATAAGTTAATTTAATTTTGAATCTATTTGGGTTTTGTAAATATTTTTTAATTAATATCTATCTTAATATTAATAGTTTATAAATTTAATTTTTGATCATTATTATAATATCTATCAATAAAATTATTTATATTAAATTTATATGATATATAATTATTAATATTATTATAACAAAATATTGTATTAAAATTTCAAAAAATTTTAAATTTTATTATATTTTAAATTGTTATAACCTATAAAAATGATAAAAAATTATTGGAATTTTTTTGTTATTTTATTTTTTTAAATAAAATCTATAAACCACTAAAAGCCTAAACACTGATGGTAGCTTTGACATGAACATAGGCCTAGCTGGTGGAAAAGGTGCCTTAAGGGACTCTGGTGGTCACTTAATATTTGCCTACTCAGGCCCCAATAATGCATCGACTGCCCTCCATGCAGAAATATTATCATTAAGGGATGGACTTTGAATATATTACTCTAAAGAGCTAACAAATATAGATATACAAATAGATTCTAAAATATTGGTAGACTTAGTAAATAACAAAAGTAGCTTGTGGAAATTTGAAGAGGAGTTAGAGGAAATTAATAAATTAATAATATTCTTAAATGCATCACCCATGCACATATATAGGGAAGCAAATGCCTTAGCAGATAAATTAGCAAAAGAAGGAAAACTTAAAGAGCCCCATGTATATGACGAAGTCTCTCTTCTAGAGAGATTTAAAGGTATTATAAAACTAGATAAAAAAGAATTCCCATACATTCAAATAATCAAAAAAGTTTGAGAAGATATTATAAGATTTTGTCATCACTGCGATTTTTTAACTTCTTTTTTTTATAGCAGCACAGGGCAGGTTTCAGATTCGCTCAAGTCTTCCTTGTCCTGAAGGAAGACTTTGCAAAATTGAATAATTACATTGTGACTAAATTCTGGATTCCCCCACAAAATTTCATTTCACTGCAGGTTCGGAATTTCACTGCAGAGAGTAATAATGGCCTGTATACCTATAGTTTTGGTTGTTTTGTTTTTTCTTAGCAGCAAGGTCAGCTAAAACAGAAAGAAAGGTCATGCGCACAAGTGTCTCCAGTATTATAGTTCATAAGTTTGTATGAACTTTTTTTTGATGTGGACAGGTTTAACGGATTAAGGTTAGGAGTGGTTTGTGTTATAAGGTATTGCATTGTCTGTGCTATTATGTTAATGTAATTTAGAAGTCCACAAAAGTAGGCTAGGTTGGTTACAATATAGTTAGCTGCTGTCCACAAGTGGGAGCAACAAAAAGCTGCTATGGAATTGCTGAAAGCAGAAATATGCTAACTTAAGGAACATAACAAAGAGAAAGAAAACCAGCAGAATGCTGGATGCTGGAAATTTCTGTGTCTGTGGCATGTATGCATGTGACAGGTACATGGGTGCCCACGGAGGATTCCAAGAGCTATCACCACGCTTAATAGAGCCTTGCTGCAAAATTAAAGTTTGCAGCTCTTGTTACACAAGCTCAACAAAGCTGTTGGACAGAGTTAAAGGCCCGACAGGAAGGGAAGGTAGCTGGTTTGAAGAAAGGGAACGAAGGATAAAGACATATATTTCAACGAGCAACAAAGTGCAGTCAACTACAATGCTGAAAATTCCTAAAGAAGCTCAAAATTGTTCTCTATGTGGATTAGAATCAGCATATGTTTGTCCATGTTTTCTTTATTATATTTACAATAACTAATGCTTAGTGTATGAGAAAAGGGCATAAAGGGCTACGAATAGCAAGCAAGTAGGTTGTAAAAATAGTATTCCTCCGACAAAAGAGATGGTTATAATTAATAAATACTATTTAAAAAAAATAATTATTATTTAGTACAATATCTTATTTTGATTTTGAATCATTTTAGATTTTACAATTTTATTTTAATTTATATCATTCTTATAAATACTAGTTTATTAATTTATTTATTGATCATTATTATAATATGTATTAATAAAATTATTTATATTGAGTTTACATTATAGATAATTATTAAGATTATTATAACTAAATATTATATTCACATTTAAAAAAAATTTAAAATTATTATATTTTCAAAGGTTATAACCTTCAAAAATTAAAAAAAATCAAAAAATTTAATTTTTTATTTTTTCATTCTTTAAATAAAAACTATAAATCACTAAATGTCTAAACAATTGAATCACTAAACTCCTAAACCACAAAACACCTAAATACTTATACCATTAAACCATTATATCCTGAATAATAAATAATAAATCTCAATTTTATTTGTATTCATTATAATTTTAAATATTTATTTTAATTATTTATTAGTTTATTATTATAGAATTATAAATTACAAAATAAATAATGAGTAAGACAAATATAATTTAAATAATTTATTTTTAATAACAAAAATATAAACTTAGAAAAAAAGTAAAACATAAAAAAATTATTATTTAGTAATATATTTTACTTTGATTGAATAAATTTAGATTTTGAAAATACTTTTTAAATAATATCTATTTTATTAATAATAGTTTATTAATTTATTTTTTGATCATTATTATAAAATCTAGCAATGTAATTATTTATATTGAATTTAAATGACTTATATTTATGAAGATTATTATAAATAAATTTTATATTTACATTTGAAAAAAATTTTAAAATTATTATATTTTCAAATGATATAACCTTCAAAAATTAGAAGAAATAATAAAAAAGAAAATTTATACTATATAATTATTTAAATAAAACATATAAACCACTAATCCCTCACCACTTAAATCTCTAAACTACTTAACACAAAAGCCCCTAAATACTTAAACCTTTAAACTCGAAAACCATAATTATAATTTAAATAATTTATTAAAATATTAATTACAAAATAAATTATGAGTGAAACAAATTTAATTTAAATAATTTATTTTTCATCAAAAAAAAAATATAAGCTTATAAAAAGAAGCAAAAACTAAGAAACAAAAATTATTATTTAGTAATAAATTTTACTTTGATTTTGAATAATTTTAGGTTTTGCAATTATATTTTAATTTATATCTATCATATTAATAATAGCATATTAATTTATTTTTTGATAATTGATTTAATATCTATCAATAAAATTCTTTATATTTTGTTTAGATTATATATAATTATAATTATTTTTATAACAAAATACTGTATTCACATTTTTAAAAAATTTTAAAATTATTATATTTTCAAAGGTTATAACCTTAGAAAATGTGAGAAAATATCAAAAATAACTTTTTTCTTATTTAATTGTTTAAATAAATCCTATAAACTACTAAATGCCAAAACACTTAAATCAATAACTCCTAAATCTCTAAAACCCTAAAAAGATAATCCTTTTAAACTAGTATACACTAAAAAATAAATAATAAATCTCAATATTATTTTTTTCATTATAATTTTAAATATTCATTTTAATTATTTATTCGTTTATTTTTATATAAATAATAATTACAAAATAAATTATTAGTTGGACAAATTTTATTTATATAAATTATTTTTCATCGAAAAATATAGATAAACTTATAAAAAGAATACAAAATTTAAAATCTAAAATTTATTATATAGTAATATATTTTGCTCTCCTGAATCATTTTAGATTTTGTAATTATATTTTAATTGATATCTATCTTATTAATAATTGTTTATTAATTTATTTTTTGATCATTATTAGAATATTTATCAATAAAATTGTTTATATTGAATTTATATGATATATAAAAATAATAATTATTATAACAAAATATTGAATTCACTTTTGAAAAAATTTAAAAATTATTATATTTATAGAGGTTATAACCTTTGGAAATATGAAAAAATAATAAAAATAAATTTTTTGTTATTTTATTTTTTAAATAAAAACTATAAACCACTAAATGCATACACAATTATATCAGTAAACTCCCAAACCCCGTAATGCCTAAATACATAAACCATTAAACTGCTATATACGACATAATAATTAATAAATTGAATTTTTATTTCAATTTATTATTATTGTAAATATTCATTTTAATTATTTATTTGTTTATTTTTATAGAAATTTTTATTACAAAATAAATTATGAGTGTGACACACATAATTTAAATAATTTATTTTTAATCAAAAAATATATATACTCTTTTAAAAGAAGTATAAAAGAAGTATTATTAAAAATTTAAAATTATTATCAACTAATATTTTTTAGTTTAATTTTGAATAAATTTGGGTTTTGTAAATATTTTTTAATTAATATCTATCTTATTATAAATAGTTTATTAATTTAATTTTTCATCATTATTATAATATCTATCAATAAAATTATTTATAATAAATTTATATGATATATAATTATTAATATTATTATAACAAAATTATTATATTAAAATTTTAAAAAATTTTAAATATTTTTATATTTTCAAATGTTATAACCTATGAAAATGATAAAAAATTATAGAAATTTTTTTTGTTATTTTATTTTTTTAAATAAAACCTATAAGCCACTAAAAGCCTAAAAACAAAAATCGCTAAACTCCTAATGACGAAACCTCTAAATACTTAAATCATTAAATTGGCATACATTAATAATAAATCATAAATCTCATTTTAATTTTTATTCAGTATAATTTTAAATTTTTATTTTAATTAGTTATCAATTTATTTTATAGAAATATTAATTATAAAATAAATTATTAGTGAGACGGATCTAATTTAAATTAAACCGGTATCACTAAATAATAAATAATAAATCTCATTTTTTTCATTATAATTTTAACTATTCATTTTAATTATTTATTTGTTTATTTAAATATGAATATTAATTACAAAATAAATTGAGTTGGACAAATATAATTTATATAAATGATTTTTCATCTAAAAATTATTGATAAACTAGTTAAAAAAAAAAATTTTCAAAACACAAAATTATTATATAGTAATATATTTTGCTTTTCTTTTGAATCATTTTAGGTTTTGTAATTATATTTTAATTGATATCAATCTTATTAATAATAGATTATTAATTTATTTTTTGATCATTATTAAAATATTTATCAATAAAATTGTTTATATTGAATTTATATGATATATAAATATAATGATTATTATAACTAAATATAGTATTCACATTTAAAAAAATTTTAAAAATTATTATATATTCAAAGATTATAACCTTTGAAAATTTCAAAAAATAATAAAAATAATCTTTTTTTATTTTATTTTTTTTAATAAAACCTATAAACAACTAAATGCATACACAGTTAAATCAGTAAACTCCTAAACCACATAATGCCTAAATACATAAACCATTAAACCACTATATACTAATTAATAATTAATAAATCTAATTTTTATTTATATATATTATAATTTTAAATATTCATTTTAATTATTATTCACATTTAAAAAAATTTTAAAAATTATTATATATTCAAAGATTATAACCTTTGAAAATTTCAAAAAATAATAAAAATAATCTTTTTTTATTTTATTTTTTTAATAACACCTATAAACAACTAAATGCATACACTGTTAAATCAGTAAACACCTAAACCACATAATGCCTAAATACATAAACCATTAAACAACTATATACTAATTAATAATTAATAAATCTAATTTTTATTTTTATATATTATAATTTTAAATATTCATTTTAATTATTTATTAATTTATTTTTTTAGAAATATTTATTACAAATTAAATTATGAGAGCGACATATATATTTTAATTAATTTATTTTTAATCAAAAAAAATATATGCTTATAAAAGAAGTAAAAATTTAAAAATTAAAAATTATTATCCAATAATATATTTTACTTTAATTTTGAATCAATTTGGGTTTTGTAAATATTTTTTAATTAATATCAATCTTTTTATTAATAGTTTATTAATTTAAATTTTGATCATTATTATATTATCTATCAATAAAATTGTTTATATTAAATTTATATGATATATAATTATTAATATTATTATAACTAAATATTGTATTCACATTTCAAAAAATTTTAAATATTATTATATTTTCAATGGTTATAACCTATGAAAATAATAAAAAATTACAATTTTTTTGTTATTTTATTGTTTAAATAAAACCTACAAACCACTAAATGCCTAAAAACATAAATTGCTAAACTTTTAAACGACAAAACCTCTAAATACTTAAACTATTAAACAGGTGTACAATAATAAAAAATAATAAATCTCAATTTAATTTTTATTAAGTATAAGTTTAAATTTTTATTTTAATTTATTTTTATTTCGAATCATTTTAGATTTTGCAATTATATTTTAATTTATATCATTCTTATTAATAATAGTTTATTAATTTTTTTTGATCATTATTATAATATCTATCATTAAAATTGTTTATATTGAATTTATATGATATATAATTAGTAAGATTAATATAATTATACATAGCATTCACATTTCAAAAAATTTAAAAAATTATTTTATTTTCAAAGGTTATAACCTTTGAAAATCACAAAAAATCTAAAAATGAATTTTTTTATTTTTATTTTATAAATAAAACCTATAAACCACTAAATGCCTACAAACATAAATTGATAAACTCCTAAACGATAAAACTCCTAAATAATCAATCCGCTAAACCAGTATATATAGGATATGCAAAAAAGTATTATTTAGTAATATATTTTACTTTGATTTTGAATCATTATTTATAGGATATGCAATTAAATTTTAATTGCTATCAATCATATTAATAAAAGTTTATTAATTTATTATTTGATCATTTTTATAAAATCTGACAATAAAATTAATTATATTCAATTTATATGTCTTATAATTATTAAGATTATTATAACTAAATATTATATTTACATTTGAAAAAAATTAAAAAATTATTATATTTTTAAGGGTTATAAGCTTCAAAAATGATAAAAAATCACAAAAAATAATTTTCTTATTATTTTAATAATTAAATAAAACTTATAAACCACTAAATGCCTAAACATTTAAATCTTTAGGCTCCTAAACACCAAAACCCCCTAAATACTTAAACCATTAAACCTATATAACCTAAATAATAAATAATAAATCTCATTTTTATTTGTATTCATTATAATTTTAAATATTCATTTTAATTATTTTTTAGTTTATTTTTATAGAAATATTAATTACAAAATAAATAATGAGTGAGACATATATGATTTAAATAAATTATTTTTTTTAAAAAAAAATATAAGCTTATAAAAATAAACAAAATTTCAAAAATTTAAAATTTTATTTAGTAATTTAATTTACTTTGATTTTGAATTATTTTGGGTTCTGCAAATATATCTTAATTAATATCTGTCTTATTAATAAAAGTTTATTAATTTATTTTTCGATCATTATAATAATATATATTAATAAAATTTTTTATATTAAATTTACATCAAATATAATTATTAAATTATTATAACTAAGTATTGTATTCATATTTTAAAACTATTAATAAATTATTATATTTTCAAAGGTTATAACCTTTGAAAATATCGAAAATTCATAAAAATAAATTTTTTGTTATTTCATTGATTAAATGAAACCTATAAATCGATAAATAAAACCTAAATGTGAAAACATATAAATCAAAAACTCATTAATTTCAAAACCACAAAAAACTTAAACCATTAAATAGGTATGCCCTAAATAATAAATCATAAATCTCATTTTTATTATTATTCATTATAATTTTATATATACATATTAATTATTTATTAGTTTATTTTTATAGAAATATAAATTAAAAAATAAATGTATAGTAAGACAAATATAAATTAAATAATTTATTTTTCATCAAAAAATATATAAGCTTATAAATGGATACAAAAATTTAAAAATTTAAAATTAATATTTAGTAAAATATTTCACTTTGATTTTGAATCATTTTAGGTTTTTTAAATATATTTTAAATAATATTTATCTTATTAATATTGTTTATTAAGCTTTTGTATGATCATTATTATAATATATATCAATATAATTGTTTATATTGAATTTACATGATATACAATTATTAAGATTATGATAACTAAATACAGTATTCACATTAAAAAAAAATTTAATTATTGTTATAATTTCAAATGTTATATTAAATTTTTTGTTATTTTATTTTTTAATAAAACCTAGAAACCACTAAATGCTAGGGGTGTTCATGGGATTATACAATATGGGGATTACAAATCTCTAGTCCCTTCCCCCAGTTCAGAGATTTTTTGTTGAAGATCCAGACCCGTCCAATAGGTTGAAAATATCGAGATGGGATGGTATGGAGATCGGGGATTTTGGGTAGGAGAAAATGGTTCCGGGACGGAACGAAATTCGGAGATTTTTTTTAATTTATTTTCTTCAAACCTGCCATGTTAGTTCATGTCGAAATGTTTTGTTATACCATTTATCATTACTTAGTTATGTATCTTTCGAACTCAAATTGGGCCAATTTTGTTTTGTCAAATAGGCTGAATACCTCAAACGAGTTCCATTACCTTGTCAAAAGCTTTGATGTGCAGAAAAGAATAGAAATGTTAAATAGAACGGGACTGAGTTGTGTGCTTTATTCATTTTTTTTGTTTTTTCACAAGTTGGCTTTGTTCAGCCGATTGAAAGTTGACCATAATAGCAATACTACATTTTTTAAACAATTAAATAAAATATTAAGGAATAGCTAAAGATGACCACAAATATTGGCAGCATCAATTACTACTAAAGTAATTGTTAAATTTAGGCTGCTTAATATAACAAAAAAAATACAACTAATAACAACAATGATAATAATCATTTCAAAGGTCTTTCCTGGAACAGCAATCAAAATCCAAACCCAATTAATTATCTTTTCTACAACTCCTCCCTTTTCTTCCTCCACTATAGAAGGACAACCAAAGATGAAAACATGTTAATCATGCATGCATAAATTTTTAAGATGAAACAGTAATAAAAAAACAAAATATTACCTTATAAAATTTAATACACCCATTCGAAATTTAGTTGGCCAACTATAGTTGGAAGAATATTTGGATCTTGAGACCCCTCTGAAAATTGTAATTGAACCATATTTTTATTAAATTGAATGAATAAAATAATTAAAAGTGAAATTAAAATTTACAAGATTTGTATACTAATCTGATTCATTATCAGCAATGTCTTGAACTAATTCTTCAATTTCAATAGGTTTGTTTGAGCTTCTCAACAAATCTTGTAGACATATGAGAACTTCAGCTATAATAGGTATTAAAGAACTCTTAAATTTATCTAAAGTTCCTTCCGCAATGCTAAATGTAGATTCGTACACCATAGTAGATGCTTGGATAGCAAATACATCCCTTGCTACATTTGCCAAAGAAGGATACCTAACCTCATTTACCTTCCACCAATTTAGAAGATCAAAATCAATTCTATTTTTTTCAAGTTTGTCCTCCAAGTACCTATCAAACTCTTCCAAAGCTGTAACTTCTTGTTCTTTCTCCAATTCAACAAAAAAAATCTTAAACATAAGTATCACTACCATCAAAGAAATCATCATTTTTCTTCAACACAGTAGAAGATGAATCATCTTCTTTTGATTCATCTTCATTTAAAACTTTATAATCATCCATCATCTCATTTAAAGCATTTATAACCTTTTCACCAAATTTTTAGCCAATTCCTCTCCATAATGCTAAGTGTTTGAGATATTTGAGCTTATATCTAGGATCCAACACTACAGCTACAAAAAGCATAATATTTTTTGACAGAAGAGAACCCCAATATTTGTTGAATTTATGCCTCATTTTCATACCCATTTCAGACACCATTGTATCTCTACTATTTTCACAAAGCTCAATTTTTTTTCAAAATTCGAATAATCTCAGGAAAATAAACACTAGAGGTAGAATATTATGAGCCCGAAAATTTACAAGCTACCTCATAAAAAGTTTTAAATAAACTAGCCAAGATTTTGGCGTTTGTTCAATCTCTCTAAGTTGGAATGTTTTAACCAAACTCCTTCAAAAACCTTTTGTCTTTGTCCTTCGACTTATCAAATTCTTTTTGATATTTTATATCAGTTTGTAACAACAAATAAGTTGAATTTTATTTTGTAGGACAATCTAATTGCAATGAAGAATCATATGTCAAGTTTGTTTGTGCAACACATAACTTAAACATATCTAATCTTTTATGACTGCTCCTCACATATTTCACCACACCTCTAATTTTTTGAATAGCACTCTCAACTACTGCAATGCCATCTCTGACAATTAAGTTTAGGATATGAGCATAGTATCTCATATGAAAATGCTAGCCTCTCAAAGGTACAACACTTTTCTTGACAAGGCTTTTTTACAATTGTTCAACTGCAACATCATTATTTGATGCATTGTCAACGGTAATGAACATCAACTTTCTCAAACCCCATTCATTCATGCAAAACTCAATAGCATTTCTAATATTAACTCCAGAATGACTTTTAATTACACATAAGTTCAAAAGCCTTTTATGCATATTCCATTGAGAATCAATGAAATGAACAGTCAAACATATAAAGACAAATTTTGAATGCTAGTCCAAGTGTCGGTAGTCAATGAAATGCTATAATAATGAGATGATATGCTATCAAATAATTTCTTCTTTTCCTTCACAAAAAAAAGAAAAACAATCCCTCAATATAGAGTACCTATAGGGAATTTTAAATTGAGGCACACTAACTTCACAAAACTCATTAAACTTATCCCTCTCAACGAAACAAAAAGGCAATTCATCTTTTATGATCATTTTCACCAAAGCCTCCCTAAATAGTTGTTGATCAAATTGCTAACAAGTTAATTTGTTATCCTTTGAACTAGTACCTTTAGTGAAACTCAACAAAGATTGTGACTTGTCTTTACCTTTGTGAGCTTCTATTAATTCTTTTTTGTGTGGATATCTCCTACAAGCCTTTCTGAAGTATTTCCATAAACCTGAAGTAACTTGATCACTTTTTACCAAGTATTCTTTCCTACACCATATACAAGCTGCCCGACTAGTTTCATTTCGCTCTGAATCAACTAATATTTCAGAAGGTTCCCAAATGGCAGACTTATACTTTTTATGAGCTTTAGGTTCAGGATGTACCTTGACTTTCTTTTACAATTGGAATTGAAGAACCTGTCGTAACAATATGAGGGTTCGTGAAAGGATGTTGATTGGATTTACCAGTACGTTGATCAGTTGAGATGTGATCATCTTCAATTTATTATATTTTTCGTTTACCGCTAGTTTTTGTCATCTGCATTGCCAGTAATTAATATGATATGTTAAGCATAAATACATATAAATATTTCAAACAAGCAAGCTGCACAAAACTGACTGTAACACATTCAGCCCACTCATTCGACACAACCACAACACCACAACCGAAACTCAACAAAACTGACTGGACACACATAATAATACTAATTAATCACTCAATTCTACTCAAATAACAAGCCAAATGGCTGGTAGCATCTGAGACACGGTGGAGGCAACCAGAAGTGCGACGGACAAGGGCTGGACCTAACTGAACACGGGTGGAACAACGTGAGGCAGCCTGGAACTCGTCAGAACAGCAATAGGTGCGTCGTAATTAGATGGATAGTAGTGGAATTGGTGGCATCTTCATGTTATATATATATATATATTCCTGGTTCTAGTATCGGTTTTTTAGGATGTGATGGTTCTCTGGATGGATATTGCTTAAGATCTGGAACCATCTCAAAAGAAAAAATACATGAGAGAACAGGACGGGAAAAGTCAAAGTCAACAGATTTTCTCAGTCTCGATTCTTTCGGGACAAGACTTCGGGTCGGGTCACGAATCTTTGAGTCCCGTGAGCAGCCCTACTAAAGCATATATAGTTAAATCAGTAAACTCTTAAAACCTGTAATGCCTAAATACATAAACCATTAAACTGCTAAATACTACTTAATAATTAATATATCTAATTTTTATTGCTATTTATTATATTTTGAAATATTAATTTTAATTATTTATTAGTGTATTTATTTAGAAATATTTATTAAAAAATAAATTATGAGTGGGACAAATATAATTTAAATAATATATTATTTACATAATATAAATATACGTTTATAAAGAAGTATAAATTTAAAAATTACAAATTATTATATAGTAATATAAGTTAATTTAATTTTGAATCAATTTGGGTTTTGTAAATATTTTTTAATTAATATCTATCTTAATATTAATAGTTTATAAATTTAATTTTTGATCATTATTATAATATCTATCAATAAAATTATTTATATTAAATTTATATGATATATAATTATTAATATTATTATAACAAAATATTGTATTAAAATTTCAAAAAATTTTAAATTTTATTATATTTTAAATTGTTATAACCTATAAAAATGATAAAAAATTATTGGAATTTTTTTGTTATTTTATTTTTTTAAATAAAACCTATAAACCACTAAAAGCCTAAAAACATAAATCGCTAAACTCCTAACGAAGAAACCTCTAAATACTTAAATCATTAAACTGGTATACATTAATAATATATCATAAATCTAATTTTAATTTTTATTCAGTATTATTTTAAATTTTTATTTTAATTATTTATCAATTTATTTTATAGAAATATTAATTACAAATAAATTATTAGTGAGACAGATCTAATTTAAATTAAACTGGTATCCCTAAATAATAAATAATAAATCTCATTTTGTTTACATTATAATTTAAATATTCATTTTATATATTTATTAGTTTATTTTTATAGAAATTTTTATTACAAAATAAATTATGAGTGCGACACATATAATTTAAATAATTTATTTTTAATCAAAAAAATATATACGCTTTTAAAAGAAGTATAAAAATAAGAATTATTAAAAATTAAAAATTATTATAATCTAATATATTTTACTTTAATTTTGAATCAATTTGGGTTTTGTAAATATTTTTTAATTAATATCTATCTTATTATAAATTGTTTATTAATTTAATTTTTGAGCATTATTATAATATCTATCAATAAAATTGTTTATGTTTATTTTATATGATATAGAATTATTAAAAATATTATAAGTAAATATTGTATTCAAATTTCAAAAAATTTTAAAAATTATTAAATTTTCAAAGGTTATAACATTTGAAAATGACAAAAATTACAATTTTTTTTGTTATTTTATTGTTTAAATAAAACCTATAAATCACTAAATGACTAAAAACATAAATCGCTAAACTCCTAAATGAAAAAACCTCAAAATACCTAAACCATTAAACTGGTATACATTAATAATAAATCATAAACTCATTTTAATTTTTATTCAGTATAATTTTAAATTTTTATTTTAATTATTTATAAGTTTATTTTTATAGAAATATTAATTACAAAATAAATTATTAGTGAGACAGATGTAACTTAAATTAAACCGGTATACCCTAAATAATAAATAATAAATTTCATTTTTTTATCATTATATTTTTAAATATTCATTTTAATTATTAATTTTTTATTTTTATATAGATATTAATTATAAAATAAATTATGAGTTAGACAAATATAATTTATATAAATTATTTTTAATCAAAAAATATAGATAAACTTTTTAAAATAAAAAAAAATTTTAAAACAAAAAATTATTATATAGTAATATATTTTGCTTTGCTTATGAATCAATTTATGTTTTGTAATTATATTTTAATTGATATTTATCTTATTAATAATAGATTATTAATTTAATTTTTGATCTTTATTAGAATATTTATCACTAAAATTGTTTATGTTGAATTTATATGATATATAAATATAATGATTATTATAACTAAATATTGAATTCGCTTTTGAAAATAATTTAAAAATTATTATATTTTCAAAGGTTATAACCTTTGAAAATATCAAAAAATAATAAAAATAAATGTTTTGTTATTTCATTTTATAAATAAAACCTATAAACCACTAAATGCATACACAATTAAATCAGTATACACCTAAACCCCATAATACCGATATTCATAAACCATTAAACTGCTATATAATACATAATAATTAATGAATGTAATTTTAATTTCTATTTATTATAGTTTTAAATATTCATTTTATTATTAATTAGTTTATTTTTATAGAAATATTTATTTTAAAATAAATTATGAGTGCTGACAAATATAATTTAAATAATTTATTTTTAATAAAAAAAAATATACGCTTATAAAAGAAGTAAAAATTAAAAAATTAAAAAATATTATCCAGTAATATATTTTACTTTAATTTTGAATCAATTTGGGTTTTGTAAATATTTTTTAATTAATATCTATCTTATTATTAATAGTTTATTAATTTAATTTTTGATCATTATTATAATATCTATCAATAAAATTATTTATATTAAATTTATATCATATATAATTACTAATATTATTATAACTAAATATTGTATTCACATTTCAAAATATTTTAAATATTAATATATTTTCAAAGGTTATGACCTATTAAAATGATAAAAAATTACAAATTTTTTTTGTTATTTTATTGATTAAATAAAACGTATAAACCACTAAATACCTAAAAACATAAATCGCTAAACACCTAAAAGTCAAAACCTCTAAATACTTAACCCATTACACTAGTATACATTAATAATAACTCATAAATATCATTTTAATTTTTATTCAGTATAATTTTAAATTTTTTATTTTAATTAATTTTCAGTTTATTTTTATAGAAATATTAAATACAAAATAAATTATTAGTGAGTCAGATCTAATTTAAATTAGACAGGTATACCCTAAATAATAAATAATAAATCTCATTTTTTAATTATAATTTTAAATATTCAATTTAATTATTTATTTGTTTATTTTTATATAAATATTAATTACAAGATAATTTATGAGTTACACAAATATAATTTATTTAAATTATTTTTCATCAAAAAATTATAGATAAACTTTTAAAAAAAAAATTTTAAAACAAAAAATTATTGTATAGTAATATATTTTGCTTTGCTTCTAAATCATTTTAGGGTTTGTAATTATATTTTAATTGATATCTATCTTATTAATAATAGATTATTAAGTTATTTTTTCATAATTATTAGAATAATTATCAATAAAAATGTTTATATTGAATTTATATGATGTATAAATATAATGATTATTATAACTAAATTTTGTATTCACTTATGAAAAAAATTTTAAAATTATTATATTTTCAAAGGTTATAACCTTTGAAAATGTGAAAAAATAAAAAAAATATTTTTTCTTTGTTATTCTATTGTTTAAATAAAACCTATACACCACTAAATGCCTAAGCATTTAAATCACTAAACTACAAAATCCTGATACCCCTATAAAGATAATCCTTTAAATCGGTATACCCTAAATAATAATTAATAAATTTCATTTTTATTTGTTTTCATTATAATTTTAAAAATTCATTTTGATTGTTTAGTTTTTTATTTTTATATATGTATTAATTATAAAATAAATTATAAGTTAAAAATATAATTTATAAAAATTATTTTTCATCAAAAAATTGATAAGCTTATAAAAGAATAAAAATTTAAAAACAAGTAATTATTATTTAGTAATATATTTTGCTTTGATTTTGAATCATTTTAGGTTTTGATATTATATTTTAAGTAATATCAACCTTATTCATAATAGATTTTTAATCTATTTTTTGAAGATTTTTAGAATATCTATCAATAAAATTATTTATATTGAATTTATATGATATATAATTATTATGATTATTATAAATAAATATTGTTTTCACTTTTGAAAAAAATTTAAAAATTATTATAATTTAAAATGTTATAATCTTAAAAAATGAGACAAAATAATAAAAATAAATTTTTAGCTATTTTATTTTTAAGATAAAACCTATATATTATATTTAGTAAGCTCTTAATAATAAAAATTATTATGATTATTATGCTTACTTACTTAAATTAGTAAGCTCATAAACCCCGAAACCCCTAAATACATAAACATTTTAACATCTATATACTAAATAATAAATAATAAATCTCATTTTTATTTCTATTTATTATAATTTTAAATATTCATTTTAATTATTTATAATTTAATTATTTAGAAAAATTAATTACAAAATAAATTTCGAGTAAGACAAATATTATTTAAATAATTTATTTTTAATCAAAAAAAATATAAGCTTATAAAAAGAAGCACAAATTTAAAAATTAAATATTATTATTTAGTATTATATTTTGATTTGATTTTGAATCATTTTGTGTTATGTAAATATATTTTAATTAATATTTATATTATTAATAATAGTTTATTAATTAAATTTTGTTCATTATTATAATATCTATCATTAAAATTGTTTATATTGAATTTATATGATATATAATTAGTAAGATTAATATAATTAATCTTAGTATTCACTTTTCAAAAAATTTTAAAAAATATTTTATTTTTAAAGGTTATAACCTTTGAAAATCAGAAAAAATCTAAAAAAATAATTTTATTTTTAATATATAAATAAAACCTATAAACCACTAAATACCTAAAAACATAAATAGATAAACTTCTAAACGACAAAACTCCTAAATAATCAAACCATTAAACTGGTATACCAAATATAATAAATAATAAATCTCATTTTAATTTGTATTCATTATAATTTTAAATATTCATTTTAATTATTTATTAGTTTATTTTTTATAGAAATATTAATTACATAATAAATAATGAGCGAGACAACTATAATTTTAATAATTTATTTTTAATCAAAAAATAACATAAGCATATAAAAAGAAGTAAAAATTTAAAAACCAAAAATTATTATTTAGTAATATATTATACTTTGATTTTGAATCATTATGTATAGGTTTTGCAATTATATTTTAATTGCTATCAATCTTATTAAGAATAGTTTATTAATTTATTATTTGATCAATTTTATAATATCTAACAATAAAATTACTTATATTGAATTTTAATGTCTTATAATTATTAAGATTATTATAACTAAATATTATATTTATATTTGAAAAAAATTTTAAAAATTATTATATTTTCAAAGGTTATAACCTTCAAAAATGAAAAAAAATCAAAAAAATAATTTTATTATTATTTTATTATTTATATAAAACTTATAAACCACTAAATGCCTAATCATTTAAATCTATAGATTCCTAAACCCCAAAACCCACTAAATACTTAAACCATTAAACCTATATAACCTAAATAATAAATAATAAATCTCATTTTTATTTGTATTCATTATAATTTTAAATATTATTTTTAGTTTATTTTTATAGAAATATTAATTACAAAATAAATAATGAGTGAGACATATAATTTAAATAAATTATTTTTTATGAAAAAAAATAAGCTTATAAAAATAAACAAAATTTCAAAATTTAAAATTTTATTTAGAAATATAAATTACTTTGATTTTGAATTATTTTGGGTTCTACAAATATATTTTAATTAATATCCATCTTATTAATAATAGTTAATTAATTTATTTTTTGATCATCAAAATAATTTATATTAATAAAATTTTTTATATTGAATTTACATCAAATATAATTATTAAGATTATTATAACTAAGTATTGTATTTATATTTTAGAACTATTAAAAAATTATGATATTTTCCAAGATTATAATCTTTGAAAATCATGAAAATTAATAATAATAAATTTTTTGTTATTTCATTGATTAAATAAAACCTATAAACACCTAAATGTATAAACATATAAATCAATAAACTAATTAACCCCAAAACCACTAAAAACATAAACCATTAAATAGGCATACCCTAAATAATAAATCATATATCTATTTTTTATTATTATTCATTATAATTTTAAATATTCATTTTAATTATTTATCAATTTATTTTTATAGAAATAATAATTATAAAATAAATTATTAGTGAGACAGATATAATTTAAATAATTTAGTTTTCATCAAAAAAATATATGTGCTTATAAAATGATGCAAATTTTTTTTAAAAAAAAATTATTATTTAGTAATATATATTATTTTGATTTTGAATCATTTTAGATTTTACAATTATATTATAATTTATATCATTCTTATTAATACTAGTTTATTAATTTATTTATTAATCATTATTATAATATCTATTAATAAAATTATTTATATTTTATTTACATTATATATAATTATTAAGATTATTATAACTAAATATTGTATTCACTTTTAAAAAAATTTAAATTTATTATATTATCAAAGGTTACAACCTTCAAAAATTAAAAAAATTCAAAAAATTAAATTTTTTTGTTTTTTAATTCTTTAGATAATAACTATAAATCACTAAAGGTCTAAACACTTAAATCACTAAACTCATAAACCCAAAAACACCTAAATACTTTAACCATTAAGCCGGTATATCCTGAATAATAAATAATAAATCTCAATTTTATTTGTATTCATTATAATTTTAAATAATTATTTTAATTATTTATTAGTTTATTATTATAGAATTATAATTTACAAAATAAATTATGAGTAAGACAAATTAATTTAAATAATTTATTTATAGTAACAAAAATATAAAGTTATAAATAAAGCAAAACATTAAAAAAATTATTATTAAGTAATATATTTTACTTTGATTTTGAATAAATTTAGATTTTGCCAATATATTTTAAATAATATCTATCTTATTGATAATAGTTTATTAAATATTTTTTGATCATTATTATAATATCTAGCAATGTAATTATTTATATTGAATTTAAATGACTTATAATTATTAAGATTATTATGACTAAATATTATATTTAAATTTGAAAAAAATTTAAAAATTAATATATTTTCCAAGGTTAAAACTTTCAAAAATTAAAAAAATAATAAAAATAATTTTTTTTGCTATATCATTGTTTAAATAAAACTTATAAACCACTAAATGTCCTAAACACTTAAACCTCTAAACTCCTAAACACAAAAGCCCCTAAATACTTAAACCTTTAAACTCGTAAACCTTAAATATAATTTAAATAATTTATTAAAATATTAATTACAAAATAAATTATGAGTGATACAAATATAATTTAAATAATTTATTTTTCATCAAAAAAAATATAAGCTAATAAAAAGAAGCAAAAACTAAAAAAAAATTATTATTTAGTAATAAATTTTACTTGGCTTTTGAATATTTTTACGTTCTGCAATTATATTTTAATTTATATCTATCATATTAATAATAGCATATTAATTTACTTTTTAATAATTGATATCATATCTATCAATAAAATTGTTTATATTTAGTTTATATTATATATAATTATAATGATTATTATTACTAAATAGTGTATTCACATTTTAAAAAAATTTTAAAATTATTATATTTTCAAAGGTTATAACCTTTGAAAATGTGAAAAAATATTAAAAATAATTTTTTTGTTATTAGATTGTTTAAATAAAACCTATAAACCACTAAATGCCTAAAAACATAAATCACTAAATTCATAAATGAAAAAACCTTTAAATACTTAAAATATTAAACTGGTATACTTTAATAATAATTCATAAATATCATTTTAATTTTTATTAAGTATAATTTTAAACTTTTATTTTAATTATTTATCAGTTTATTTTTATAGAAATATTAATTACAAAATAAATTATTAGTGAGATATATCTAATTTAAATTATACTGGTATACCTAAAATAATAAAGAATAATTCTCAATATTATTTTTTTCATTTTAATTTTAAATATTCATTTTAATTATTTATTTGTTTATTTTTATATAAATATTAATTAAAAAATGGATTATGAGTTAGCCAAATATAATTTATATAAATTAATTTTCATCAAAAAAATATGGATAAACTTTTTAAAATAAAAAAAATTTTAAAACAACAAATTATTATATAGTAATATATTTTGATTTCTTCTGAATCATTTTAGGTTTTTTTATTATATTTTAATTGATATCTATCTTATTAATAATAGATTATTAATTTATTTTTGGATCATTTTTAGAATATTTATTAATAATATTGTTTATATTGAATTTATATGATATATAAATATAATGATTATAACTAAATATTGAATTCACATTTGAAAAAAATTTAAAAATTATTATATTTTAAATTGTTATAACCCTTGAAAATATTAAAAAATAATAAAAATAAATATTTTGTTATTTTAATTTTTAAATAAAACCTATAAACCACTAAATGCATACACAGTAAAATAAGTAAACTCCTAAGGCCCGTAATGCCTAAATACATAAACCATTAAACCGCTATATGCTACTTAATAATTAATAAATCTAATTTTTATTTCAATTTATTATAATTTTAAATATTCATTTTAATTATTTATAAGTTTATTTTTATAGAAATATTTATTACAAAATAAATTATGAGTGCGACAAATATAATTTAAATAATTTATTTTTAATCAAAAAAAATATATATGCTAATAAAAGAAGTAAAAATTTAAAAATTAAAAATTATTTTTTAGTAATATTTTTACTTTAATTTTGAATCAATTTGGGTTTTGTAAATATTTTTTAATTAATATCAATCTTATTATTAATAGTTTATTAATTTAATTTTTGATCATAATTATAATATCTATCAATAAAATTGTTTATATTGAATTTATATGATATATAATTATTAAAATTATTATAACTAAATATTGTATTCACATTTCAAAAAATTTTAAATATTATTATATTTTCAAATGTTATAACCTATGAAAATGAGAAAAAATTACAATTTTTTTTGTTATTTTATTCTTTTAATAAAACCTATAAACCACTAAATGCCTAAAAACATAAATCGCTAAACTCCTAAATGACAAATCTTCAAAATACTTAAACTATTAAATTGGTATACATTAATAATAAATCATAAAACTCATTTTAATTTTTATTAAGTGTAATTTTAAATTATTATTTTAATTATTTATCAATTTATTTTTATAGAAATATTAATTACAAAATAAATTATTAGTGAGACAGATCTATTTTAAATAATTATTTTTTATCAAAAAAAATATATATGCTTATAAAAAGATGCAAAATTTAAAAAAAATGTATTATTTGTAATATATTTTATTTTGATTTTAATCATTTAGTTTTTGCAATTATATTTTAATTTATATCATTCTTTTAATAATAGTTTATTAATTTTTTATTTATCATTATTATAAAATCTATTAATAAAATTATTTATATTGAGTTTACATTATATATAATTATTAAGAATATTATAATCTTTTTTTAGTTTTTTAATTATTTTTATCAAAATAATTATATATAAGCTTATAATATCTATCAAATTAATAATTATATTTAGTAGAATATGCATATTAATAATCATATATAAGCTTACATTATATATAATTATTTTTTATCAAATCGATTTTTTAATTTATATTTAATTTATATCTATCATATTAATAATAGTTTATTAATAATAAGCTACATTATTAATAAGTTATTGTATAACTTAAATATAAACCTTTGAAAATAGAATCATCTTATACAAAAAGTATAAACCTTTGAAATAGTTTTATAAATCCTTTGAAAATATAACAATGTTTTTATTTTTTTACATTTCAAGGTTATAACCTTTGAAAATACTAATAACCTTTGAAAAAATTATTTTTTTTCATATGGTTATAACCTTTGAATATATAATTTAAAATTTTTGAAAAATGAGAATAACATATTTAGTAATAATAATTATTATAATTATATATAATGTAAACTAAATATAAAAGAATTTATTGATAGATATGATATTAATTATCAAAAAATAATTTATTTTGATAATAATTTATCAAATAATTATCTACTAAATAGATATTATATTTAGAAGA